>VKOC01016454.1:0-25725 GCA_009364415.1 Spea multiplicata
TTTTACATACTGCTCGGATTTCCTTGAAGCTACATTGAATTGGTATCATTTGCATTATTTACACTCACTTGGTGTGAGGGGCGTGGTCACCTATATATGTTTTTGTAGTGTTTCTTTAACAAAGTGGGGATTTGTTCTGAGGTGTACCAGCAGCACATTCACATTTATTTATTACATTTTTTTGCTTGTATAACTGTATTTTATATTATTTATATAATTTTATTGCGCACTACTCACTTTTTATCCTAGTTTGTCACTTTCCCCAATTATTGAGAAGTAGCAGCAATCCCTAATATGTCACTGTTTGACTTTAGAAAAGATTTTGCACATAAAGTTCACAATATCTTTCAAGATTTTGATAAAAATCAAAACACGTCCGATAATTTAGATATCACAATGAAAAATTTAGAAACTTTACTAATTAAAGAAACAAAAATAAGATGGGAGGTAGCAGTAATGGAAAAATATATGAAAGAAGGGATTACACCGAGGACAATACACACTTTATGAACCAGTGGAATTTAATTTTAGAGAAATCAACAATTGCTCTTATGCAACTGATTATCCAACACAGAACGGATATGCTAACCATCTTAGATCAAGAAATTAATACTATGCAAGAAAAAATTTCTCCGTTCGTAGGAACCAAGGATTTTGAGGAACTTTCAATAAAAATTAAAGAGAAAGTAACACAAGTAGATCAAGAAATAGGAGTTATAAAAAAGAAAAAATATATACGAGATCAAAATGACTATCATTATGAGAAATTTTGGATTTGAAAAAACTAGAAATAATTTTGATAGACAAATTGAAAAAATATCTAATACTACATATACTCAAAGACCCTATGGGGTTAATAATTATACTAGAAATAGAACATACCTGTTACCCACCTGTCCCCGGGCCACGTTGCCGCAGCAGCCGCCGCGAAGGAGAGGGAGACCCCCCTCCACCGCACGGCCACCTCCGCAGCAGCTGCCACAAAGGAGAGGGAGACCCCCCTCCACCGCACGATCACTTCCACTGCCGTCCTCCGAAGTGCCGCGCAGGAGAGGCAGACCTCCTGGTACACGGCGTCCAGCTTCAGTGCTCGCGCGCCCTCTAGTGACGAACTCACCTACTGCGGGACTTTATGAAGGTAGATTACGCCACCATCAAGATGGCCGCGATTCCCGGACACCGGAAGTGATGTCATGAGGGGGCTGATGGGAGATTCAGACTTCCTCCGCGGTTCTCCATTTAAACCCCTCAGACCAGTTACACCTTGCCTTCTGATGGTCGTCTATGCCTTGTGCTAGCACCCAGATAGCGTTTACCTGCTTGATTCCTGTGTTTGACCTCGGCTTGCCTGACTACGTTGTTATCCTGTATCCTGACCTCGGCTTGTTTATCGTTTATCCTGATCTCCTTAATCCTGACCTCGGCTACGTATACCGGCTATCCTGTTCTCTGGAATCCTGACCTCGGCTTGTCTGAACTGTTCTGTCCTGGAGTCCTACCTGACCACGGTGTCTCCAAACTACTTGTACGTGACATTTCCTATCTATTTTTTTAAGGGGCGGTATTTTTACAGAACTAATAGTTCTAATAATAATATACATTGATCACTTCCCATAAAACTCTTTTATAAAACATTTTGTATATTCAGTACACTAATGAAGGTTAAGAGACATCAAGATTTAGAAAGTGGTTAGGGGTGGCAAACGGGCTAAAGGGCAACACCTAGCCAACGTCTAGGGCAACACCTAACCAAAATACAGTGTCTTGCAAAAGTATTCACCTCCCTTGGCATTTTTCCTTTATTGTTGCATTGCAACCTGGAAGATTGATTTTTTTATTTGGATTTCACGTAATGGGCATGCACAAAAAAGTTCAAATTGATGAAGTGAAATTAAGAATTTAACTTTTTTAAAACAATTCTACAAAATAAAAAACTGAAAAGTGATGTGTGCATATGTATTTATCCCCTATATGAAGCCCCTAAATAAGTTCTGGTGCAAACAATTACTTTCAGAAGTCACATAATTAGTTAAAGTCCACCTGTGTGCAGTATCACATGATCTGTCGCGTGATCTCAGTATATATATATATATATATATATATACACCTGTTTTGAAAGGCCCCAGAGTCTGCAACATCTCCCAGCAAGGGGCACCATGAAGACCAAGGAGCTCTCCAAACAGGTCAGGGACAAAGCTGTAGAGAAGTACAGATCAGACTGTGAATCAAAACTTTGAACATCCCACAGAGCACCATTACATCCATGATTAAGAAATGGAAAGAATATTGCACCCCAACAAACCTGCTAAGAAAGGGTCGCCCACCAAAACTCATGGACCAGGCAAAGAGGGCATTAATCAGAGAGGCAACAGAGAGATCAAAGATAACTCTGAATGTGCTGCAAAGCTCCACAGCGGAGATAGGAGTATTGGTCCATAGGACCACTTTAAGCCATGCACTCCACGGAGCTGGGCTTTATGGAAGAGTGGCCAGAAAAAAGCCATTGCCTAAAGAAAAAAAACAAGTAAACACATTTGCTGTGTTTGAGACTGGGGTTGAGGTTCACCTTCCAGCATGGTAATGACCCATACTGCTAAAGCAACACTCGAGTGGTTTAAGGGGAAACATTTAAATGTCTTAGAATGGCCTAGTCAAATCCCACACCTCAATCCAATCTGTGAATATGTGGTATGGCTTAAAGATTGCTGCATACCAGTGGCACCCATGAAACTTGGAGGCGCTGGAGCAATTTTGCCTTGAAATATCCCAGTGGCTAGATATGTCAAGGTTATAGAGATGTAACACAAGAGACTTGCAGCTATAATTGCTGCAAAAGGTGGCTCTACAAAGTATTGACTTTGGGGCGTGAATAGTTATGCACACTCAAGTTTTCTGTGTTTTTTTGCCTTATTTCCTATTTCCTTCACAACAAAAGATATTGTGCATCTTCAAAGTAGTAGACATGTTGGATAAATCAAATACATTCTAATTCCAGGTTTTAATGCAACAATATAGGAAAAATGCCAAGGGGAGTGAATATTTTTGCAAGGCACTGTACATTGCTTTGCCTGGATTAACTCCACCATTTTACGAGTTCTTTGTTGCCATATTCTATTCCTAACTGTTCTCCATGCACAATAGAAAGTTAACTCGAAATTAGGGATGCCCTTAAAGTAAAGAGAGAAAGAGGTGGAGTTCTTAACAACCACAGATCTGTCAGAATGCCTCACTGTAATACATCTTGATCTGACAGGAGAAGCTTTGTGTCTACTGAATGGTCATATGCCTTCAAACTGTCCAACACCCAAAGGTATCAGTCCACAAATGGTATCCTATTACCCACATAGACAATAACCCTAACCCAACCTGTAATTTGCTGGGAAACCAAGGCCTGTCGCTAGTTTCAACCCTGGAAAGCACGGGAGAGCTGGTAAACTTCAGCCCATTGGGCAACCCCAGCTGGCGTGGCATTAAAAATTACATATTGTTATTGTGATGGCTGTGTATGGAAATGCAAGTTACGTACACAATTAAGTGGTTGCAAAGTTCATACCTGCACAGCAGTTTTGAAGTTAGTTGAGCACCTAAGTTAATTAAATGAATTGAGATAAACTCACTGCAACTCAAAAAGGAAGCTACACTTTTAGATTTATAAGTACAGACTAAAGTTGCAGGTTCATTCAGATCAGCTATTCCTCCCTACAGTATATATCTGATCTTTTCTAGGTAAAACAGTTTTTATAATATGAGAAACATGACTATTATCCATTATCCATTTGTCTGTGCAGTCTGATTTATATTCCTTAACAGCTTTCTATGCTATATCCTAAGCTCACTACATATTATTATATAGTATGTCTTGCCCTCTGTCATTGCAGTATCTCAAAATAGTATTAATATTATGCTTATCATTGGTTCAAAGAAAATATCTTAGCACAATATTAGCTGTGCACTGGGTGAAATTTACTAAATTGTAAATGCATTTTTCACATTTGCAATTATTCTGATGGGTTTTGTATACAGCTCTCCAAAGCATTTTATGTTTGTTAAATTAGTAAACAGACCATCAATGTTTTAACACTATGGTCTAGCTTTACAAATAGAGAAAAATCATCCAGTTATAAAAGCATAGCTAAAGAGAGTAAGATCCTCGGTTAGATCTATATACTAGAAATAATGGGCTTATGTGAGTGAGGACGTGTTTCCTTTTTCAGCACAATAACACATTCTGGTCTACTGATTTTAGCAACAAAGAAAATAGATCTATAATGCTCATTAGAAAAGGTCACATATGAGATCAGAGATAAGCACAAAATAGCACAAAAAAAACAAAGAAAAATCAGCTACATAAAAATAACAAGTGTAGGTAGAATGTGGGTTTTGAAATTCACAAGATAGACAGGGACAGGGAAATGGGACCGGGAGAGGTTTAGAGGAAGAAGGAAAAAAGAGAGCTTATACCATTTTATTTGTGGCAGGACATGGAATAAATGGTGGGGGGAGAGTAAAATTACAAGTAATTAATTTATCCCTATTATTCTGTCACCTGCTGCCTTAACTAGTTATGCTTCAATAGAAAAGGGCCTTCCCCAAACTGTTCCCACAAAGTTGAAAGCATAGCATTCTCCAAAATGTCTTGGAATGCTGAACGGGGACAGGTTGGGATGGCCCTTTTCTATTCCAGCATGATCCATAAAGATATGGTTGGATGAGTTTGGTATGGAGGAACTTGACTGGCCTGTACAGAGCCCTGACATCAACGCCATTGAACACATTTGGAATGAACTGGAATGGAGATTGCGAGCCAGGCCTTCTCCTTCAACATCAGTGCCTGACCTGTAAATTCCAATAGAAACAATCCAAAATCTAGTGGAAAGCCTTCCCTGAGCAGTGTTATAGCTGCAAAGGAGAGACCAACTACACATTAATGTATTTAGAATGCAATGTCATAAAAGTCCCTGTTGGTATAATGGTCAGGTGTCCCAATACTTTTGGCCATAAAATATCAGATGGGGAAGCATTCTTTAATATTTTATCCTGACTCGGGCTAGATAATTTTAGTTTTAAATTGTTAGTTAATTCAAGTACTACCTATTGTACATAACCTTATAAAGGATTGCACATAACCTTTTAAAGGATTTACAAGGATTTTCTTGTAGATAGCAGAATTCATGGTGCCATCAATTATGGCAAGTCGACCAGGTCCTAAAGCAGGAAAAGCAGCCTCAGACCATCACACACTACAACCACCGTGTTTGACTGTTGGTGGGATGTTTTTATAGTGGAACGCTGTGTTTGCTGTACTCCATATGTAACGGGACCCATGTCTTCGAAAAGTTTTGAAATTTGACTTATCAGTCTGCAGAATATTATCCCAAAAGCCTTGGGATCGTTAAGATGTTTGTTGGCAAATGTGAGAAGAGCGTTTGTGTGACTTTTTGGTCAGCAGTGGTTTCACTTTGCAACTCTCCTATGGATGCCATTTTTTGCAGTTGCTTTCTTACTGTGGTACCATGATAAAAAGGTTTTGTACCGTCTTAGCCGTTGAGAAAACAGGAGAAAAGTATAGTTAAAATGATACACTTTATTGGCTAACTGAGAGTTTAATTGCGAGCTTTCAAGACCAAGTTGTTAGGTCCCTTCCTCAGGCATTAATGAAGCTAACACAGACTTTTCTAAATACAAAATGTGTGAATTGTGCTTTTGTATTTAGAAAAGTCTGTATTAGCTTCATACTTTTTCTCCTGTGGTACCATGTACACTAACCTTATTTGAGGCAAGTGAGGCCTGCGGTACATTACAAGTTAGTCTGGGTTCTTTTGTGACCTCCTGGAGGAGTTGTCGCTGCGATCATGGAGAGATTCTGGTAGGCAGGCCACTCCTGGGAAGATTCCCCACACTGTTCCAGGTTTTCTTCATTTGTAGATAATGGCTCTCTGAGTGGTTCCTTTGAGTTCCAGAGGCTTATAAACAGCTATTCCATGTAACCAATTCCAGGCTGACAAACGTCAATGACGTTGTTACTCATCTGTTCTTGAATTTCTTTAGCTAGCAGCATCATGTGAGACTTTTTAGCCTACTTCACTTTGCAAGATAGGTTCTATTTAATTGATGTTTAGACTGAACAAAGCTGACAGTAATCATATCTACGTGTGTCTAGTGAAATTGAACACAGTTATAAATTAAATTTGGTTAATTGTTTGATTTTGTAACTAAGGGGGCAGTTACTTTTTTACATAGGACCAGGTAGGGTTGGATAGCTTTTTTCCTTCTATACATGAAATAATCATTTAAAAACTGCATTTTGTGTTTCCTCTGGTTCTCTCTCTGTCTAATATTAAAATTAGTTTCATAATCTGAAACATGTGACAAAAATGCAAAAAATGCAGAAATCAGGAAGGGGCAAGTACCTTTTTACAACAATGTATATACTATCGTTATGATTTCTTGCATTGATTTATAGCCATAGTTGCACAATTTTTAAGAAATGGGATGTGTGTATACTGTATATATTTAGGTTATTCATCCAAGTCAAAGCTAGAAATGAACATTTCTTCTTTAACCTGCAATTTGTTGATTTATTGATATTGATGAGTTGTTACTACCAGCAAAAAATGGTAGCTGAAAACATTATCTATTTTATAAACATATTTATCACTTGGAATTGTTTCATAAATTTTTGGTATGTAAATGTATCCTTAGAAATCTGGCAGATCTATATTACACTAATAGATTAATTTCGATAAACATCCATTAATAAATGAAAGTTCAGAAATATTTGGCATAATTAATGACATCAAATATACACTTTGCTATATTCATAATTAAAGTTGTGTAGGTTTACCGGGAACTGAACACAGATATCTTTCAAACCTTAAACAGAATCAGAAAAATAAAGTCTATTCCGCTTGACATTTGTACCGTAAGTACTTCAAAGTGTCAACAGGGACCCACATAAAGATATTGCACAGAAACTCTAATATTGTATGTTTTACTTAGAGAAACTGATATACTATTATGTATAGCTCCAAACTGCTTTGAGCAGTTTAATACCAATAAACTATATAGAAGATAAAATAATTGCATTTACCCTTTTTTTATTACAGCAAAGAAAAAATGATTGGATAAACACAGATGGGAAGAAGATCACACCTTTATTCCTCCAGGCTTAGCTTTTGATTTAGTTCTAACATAAAGATTATAGTAGATCTGAAACACTGCGGAGCTAGAAAAATATATACATTTACAGATATCAGTTTGCTTAAAATGTTCCACACAAACCACCAAACAGCATTACATAGTTGATACACTGATGATAACTGCAGGATAAAATAAGTGCAGAGATAAAGTTTCAACCTCAGGCAGATAACCACATCAAGATCTTTAGTCACAGAAAAGGGCAGTGTAAGCCTCTGCCAACCAAATTAATAAGTTGCTTCATTTTCGCTTCTCTTAACCTTTGTGATATCAAGCTCATGAAGAACATAATCCATTTTAATATGGTTCATTGGCCAGCACATATCACTTTATTCTGTTAATTATAAAGTTCTTTTTGCCATGGAAGCATAACTCTTTCAGATAGCTCTTCTTCCCCTAATCTCCTTGTGGATATCAAAATACTTTCCGTATTTTGATATCCACAAGGAGATTAGGGGAAGAAGAGCTATCTGAAAGAGTTTATGTCACCTAGTGGACATCTACTTGGTCTATGGTACAATTATGCTAAACAGAATGTTAGTGCTAGATCATAAAAGGACATCCTAATTACCCTATAAAAGATGTAAACTAAACATTAAATCCACTTAATTGCTTGTCTCATGGCACACAAGCTTGCAGGTTCATTTGAAAGATTATATTCTAGGCATCCAGCTATCTGTATGCCTATCGTTTGGGTTCATAACTATGAAACAATGTTAAAAAATACAAAAAATGAGTCAACCAAGTGGCTCGCTTTAGAATGCCGACAGCGCCACATTGAAACGTAATGCTAAGAATTGACAGTTTGTTTTTAACATGTTGTATTACAATAAGTAAAATACTTATGTATTAAATATAATGAAACAAATCCCTTGTTCCTCAGGATAATTGATAACATGCAGTTCATGTGCCTTTTATTTATTTTGTAAAAAAAAATACTAACAGTAGTCTTGTATTTGACAGAATTTGTTCCAATTTCTGTGCAATGCAATATGCTTTGCACACAAATTGAAAAGCTGTGTTGATTATTCTTGTTGGAAATTGCCACCTGGGGCACACAATAACCAGATAGTTTTCTTCCAGGACATTCTTAAAGATTGCAAATAGTTCAAACTATAAACTCTGAAAAATGTGATTTAATCGTGCCATTTTTCATGAAACATACATGGATAAAATGAATTCGGTTAAAAATTCAGAATCATTCTTCCCATTTCAGCCAGTACAGCTAAATGTGAGTGCCCTATTTTTCAAATGTTCTTTCATAAATAAAACGTATAACAAAGCATAAAAAACATAAAAAGTATGTAATACGTTTTAATTTAGAAGTAACATTTTTTTTTTCATTTATTCTCTAAAAATTTGCTATCTGACTGCCAAGGTAATGGGCAACAGTAATGCTTCAACACTTTGGTAACAAATAGTTTGAAAAGTATTCCAGAAAACAAGTGAGGATGCCTAGGGGTCTTTTTAGCATGTTTGCACCCTTTAATTCTTTCTCCCCAAGGAGACATCGCTCTTGCTCCTTTGTAGTTATTATTTACTACATTTGGAAATTGTACAACAAGTTAATAATGTTTCTATGCAAATTTTAAGATCTACTTATGCCATATGTGTTATTTTACACCACTAGCATCACCAGTATATAGGCAGTTGAAAGACCCTGGATATGACATTGAGAATTAGTGTAATACATAATTCATGCACCAGTCGCAAGAAAATGGGAATTTGAGGCCAGTAACAGGGCGTTGCATATACACATGTTCATATATAAATATAATGTTTTCCGTGACTTTGAAGGGTTTGAAAAGCCCACAGCAATTGTTAAATATTAATGTTCAACATTTAATCACACTTTCATTAATTTTACATTACCCAATATCACTTCTAAACACTAAATCAGAAAAAATGTACCCTTTGAAAAATGTAAAAGGACCAGTTATGATTTAAATGGAGAGTAGTAGCTACACTATATGTCCAAAGGTATTTGAACACCTGACCAACAAAGTTGCATGAGCTTATTGGATATCTAATTCTTAAACCACTATGGATTTGCGACCACTTCATTGCAGCTATAATAGTTGCCACTCTTCTGGGAAGGCTTTCCCAAGATTTTGGAGTGTTTCTGTGGGAAATTGTGCCCATTCAGCCAAAAAGAGCATTGGTGAGGTAAGGCACTGATATTGGACGAGAAGGCCTGACTTACAATCCACATTCAAATTCAAAGGGCCTTCCCCAAACTGACGGCACGGAGTTTGAAGCTCCTCAAAAGTATTACAGCTTACTTGAATGTAAGAATGTATATGCCTTTGTTATATAAATGAGCTACATGTATAATTCCTGCTTCTCTACATATTTGAACTACATGTGTTTGAGGAATCCTGAGTGTTTTGCATCTATCGTGGTCCCCAGGTTGTATCTCCTTTTTCCACTTGCCAGTGAACAGCCGATCTCATTTAAAATTTAGGCAATCTCTAGGCAAGTGCTACACAGATTGCTTGTAAGACGGTTTCACGCTATATATGTTGCATTTAAATTTTTCATGTTCTGTTCATGGTGTACTGCTTTATAGCTGAGCTTCAACTTCACAATAATATCACTTACAGTGAACCAGGGTAGGTCTAGCAGGGCAGAAATGTAATAAACTGACCTGTGTCAAAGGAGGCATCCGATGAAAGCACCATGTTTATAGTCAATGAGGTCTTCAGTACAACCCATTTTACTGCCAATGTTTGTCTACTGAGATGGTAGCCTATGTGCTTGATTTTATATATTTAGCAATGAATGTGGCTGAAACACCTAAACTTAAAAATTAGGAGGGGTGTCCACATACTTTTGGTCTACTGTCAGACTGCATCACCCAGCTGCATCACCATATCAGCCCTGATATATTATTATTATATTATTATTAAAATTATAATTTTAAGACAGGCTCCTGACATCAGATTTTCAGTGTATGAAGCAGTTTACTACGTATACATGTACATCTGCTTGACCTGTGCATTTCTCCCATTTAAGTACATGTAAAAGTGTCATCATGTTATTAGTTTACCTGCAGTGGTGTATTCTCACCTAAGCCAACTATGCCTAGGCTGGGGGAGAGTAACCCCTATTGCCTCAAAATTTGGGAGATTACTGCACTGTTGCTGAATGGACCTGTTACTAGGAATTTCAAGCATCTTCCCATGTGGCCCATTAACTCTATGGAGACCTGCACCAAGCAGCAAGATCTCCATTATAGCAAGCCATCATATCCTGTTGTTCTTTAGAATGGAAGGCGGGTTTGGAAGTAGGTGCTGGGGGTGTTAAAACAGGTGGCCAAATTTTTCTACATAAACCTTCTAACAGAAACTACATGTAGTAGAGAAAAGTAGGAGGGACGCCATTGTTAAAGCATGCCTGCAAACTCTTCCTATAAATTAGCAGACTAAAGCAGATGGAGGATCCTTTTAAACGAGTGACGCAGAAATCCATCAATAAATGTGGCCCACAGAGTGCCAATCTGTTTTGATATACAATATATGCACATGAAGTAATATAAACAGTAAAACTGACATATGTAAGCTGTTGCCATGTTTGTTAGTAGAATTTATTTCCATAAAAACATATTTTAAAAATATCCATGTTTAATAGTTTATTTTTTATAATTTAATAAAAGGCAAATTGTGACTACCCTTTGTTATCAAAATAGCATTCATTCTTCTAGGTACACTTCCACAATTTTTTTAAGGAACTTGGCAGGTAGGTTGTTCCAAACATCTTGTAGAACCACAGATCTTCTGTAGATTTAGACAGCCTCTGTAATTTCTGCCTCTTCATTTAATCCCAAACAGATTAGATGATGTTCCAGAACTCGTTGTTCTTCTTTTACGCGGAAAATACTTTGGCTGTATGTTTGGGGTCATCATGCAGCAGATTACATTTTGGGGCAAATCAGATGCTTCCCTGAGACCCTGATGGTATTGCATGTTGGCAGTATCTGCCTGTACTTCTCAGCATTAAACCCTTAATTCTGACTAAATCCCAACTCCATTTGCAAAAATGCAGCGCCAAACTTGCAAAGAGTAGCATTTTCTACTTTTTAAAGCCTTCTTACAGCTTTTTTCACACCTGTGTAAAACTTTTGCAGAGCACTGTATGTATAGAATATATATATATATTATATATATATATATATAAAGTGATCTTGTGAGTCAGTTGCTGCTCCTTCCATGGGCAGAAAGCACTGTCCTATAGGGTATTACAGTATGTACAGGATAACAGTCTTTCATCAAAAGGTGCAGCTTTATTTCAATTGTAGACAAATTCCAAACAACAATTAGTTCACTCATGAACCAAGCAAGACAGAAACATCATAGCTCAATTTAAATAGTGTCTCTTTCTAATTCAAGGATACTAAACTAACAAAACCCAGAAAAATAAACTTAGGTGTCGCCATCCTTTAGCACTCCTTTATCTGTGCTGCACCCAGCGGGTCAGATACAAACCCTGCAGCCTGGTATTTTGAGCAAGAGTAGAGGCTCCGGGGGATTTTGAGTCCTAACTACCTGTCCTCTGCAACTCTCCCATACACAGTTTGTGTGTGTGATATATAAAAGCATTATTAAACACTCATCTACAGACACCAGACAAGCCAGAAGGCTTGTTTTTCCCTCAGAAATCTCATGGTGCTGCCACAACCACAGGGGATTCTGGGTAGGCACATGCAAATAAGGTCAACAATGATCACCTTTTGCCTCTATATCCACTTTATACATGGATCCCTTGAGAGTAATTGCCCGCTGTACAGGACAGCCTTTAGACAAAAGAGAGGTGCAATAGCCAGATGACCACTCATGGACAGCTGTTTCGTCCTTGTGTCATGCTGACATGTCCCATTAAGGAGGAAACAAATTGTTATGTTATATACTACGTGTTATGTCCTGTCTATCCATTGTACAGCGCTAGGGAATATGATGGCACTATATAAAATAATAAATATTAAAAATAATATATGAATGGCTTTGATTACCAGATTCTCAAAATCCGTGTATCACAATTCAGTACTTAATTGATTGAAAACATTCACCCATAGCCAAAAAGTGCAGAAAGTGGCACATGAGTAAGATAGGTAAGCTGATCAGATGCAGATAAGTAACAGGGCAGAGGGAAAAAAGAGGAGCTATCAGTGCCACATGATTTATGTTCACAATCATCGCTGCCACTTTGCATCACACCTGTATTGTATGAGAGAATGTGTCTGAATCACTATAACTTCTCTCTAGTCCAGCTCCCGACAGGTCCCTGTTGTACTCCAGGGGCCTTGACCAACCCTGTGACCTGGGATTGTTTTCTTTTTGGTGCGTACTGCATAGATGTATAGATGTACACACTGTGTCTGCTAGTACCACAATATACCCAATGCAATCAACTAGAAATATTGTGAGAATATAACAATTTTATTTGACGGTCAGAAACAAAATAATCATTTAAGTCATGTATGTGTGTATTCACAATTTGAGGCTCATGCAAACTGTTCAGGGTTTTGTCCACACCTAGTGCCTACTATAGTTTACATGACTTTTATATGTTTTTCTCGATGGTGTGGAAGATACTACAGCAAAAAAAAGATATATAGCTTTTTTATTATTAATCCTGAAGCTGCAGAATAAAGCCAACACCCTATGACACAGTTTGAAATGAAGAATAATAGAGGTCTTGTTCCCTGGATAATTACTGATTTGAAGATAAGACTAAAATCCACTTGTTATTTCTGGATTTGTGTCTGTAATCCAAAAACACACCATTCTGTAGTACATGAGACCGGAGTAATGATGAAGATGATTGCAATAGACTCCAACTGAACAAACCGGCTGGTAGTCTTAAAAGTCTTTATTTATTGTGAGGTTAAAACTGGGAACTCTGATGGACTGGTTGGACATTTACTGAATGTACTAACATCAAGCAATGTAATAAACAATGCTTATAGTTTACGTAATATATGTATAACAAGGAAAGCTATATTAAACCCACATAAATGCTGTTTGTTTTTCTTTTGATTCACATAAATTCACTGCAATAATCATATTTATACATTACCAATGCATATGGGTATTCAGTTTGGCTTATTGGTAGCCAGATGATATAAATGAGCATTTCATGGCATATTAAATCTCCATTTGTGTCCTCTTACATGTCCTTGCCTTTTGACATACAGAAAGAACCTCATTATGCCTTGCAGGAACCTTAAGGAAATCTAAGTTTGACTGGAAAGTTGAATATCTCGTTGCATATTTTTTTCCTTTAAATTATGGGATAATCCCCCAGCTTGTAAAATTTGGGGTTTAGCATAATTTTAATCAACTATAAACAATACAGTACTGTTTGTGCATTCAGATTTGTACACATTTAAATTTTATCAAAATGTGTAAATTTTTGAAAATCAGCAGGGCCCACAACATAGCATAATAAAACAAAGCAAAGAACTCTGAATTTTTGTTTTTCGTTTTCTTTTGTTATAAGTATAAAGTTAAGGGTGAGCCTAGTATTAATGGCCGTTGGGAGTGTGTATTAGAGTGAGTTTGTGAGTTAGTATGTGTGTGTGTGTGTTATTTACCCAAGGAGGAACATCAAAGTAATACTGCATCAGTGTCACTAACCCTAGGCTCACTCCTTCATATAGCACAAAATGCTAATGTCATGCTTAAAAAATATATCTGCATCTATAGGGTTCCTCGTATTATTTTTTATTATGATGTTGAATTCTATAAGGAAAACTGTAGCGTTTTCAGTAAAATTAGACATGATCTAATCCCTCACTAACAGATGGCTGTATATAGTTTATTTTCTTTTATCATTCTTTAAATTTCAGCATTCTTACTGAGTCATTACTGAGTAATTAATTTCCAATGAGTTGTTCTGACTGCAACAGGCAGATATTTTTCTTACATAAAGTTTTATATTTTGGGAATGAGAATATTATTTTATTTGGACATAAATATAACTGAAGACATCATAAATAAATAAATAGAATATCATGGGCCTGGCCTATTTAACAGTTTCAGTGTTAAGGGAAAGCTTTCATGAAGACTTATTTACATTTCCACTTTTTAAAGGTGGGCTGGTGAGCTGTAGACACATCTATCCCACAGTTAAGTCTTGATGACATTTCAATCATATAACTAAAGTTGGGTCTAGACAAAATTTCTTGCAGTCAGACTCCACAAATGTTCATCTTCCATAAGACTGCAAAGCCAAACCCCATTCCCAAACTCAATATACCTGTATGCCTTTTGTGTTTCCCCTATAGTCATGTGAAGGCTATACGGACAATGGAAGGTGCAAACGTTTACTGTGCAGCAATAACCCTCTCTCTAATTCCATGAAAATATAGGCAATTATTATGTTTGATAAGCATTTCTGGCAATGGATTCTATCACAACTGCACTATATACAGTATATACTGTATATGTAGACTGGGAGTACATAATGTAAAATATGTATATAAGGTTTTTCATCTTTGGGAATAACTATTTTTTCAATATTTATTTTCACTAAATATCTAAATGTATCAGTGTCCAAAATTAAGATGAAATCACAGCTTCTCTGTATTTTTGTTTATTTATAGTTTATTTTATTTTTTAGACCAAAATTATACACAGATGGCAGTAAGACGATGGTTCTTATAAAAATGGAGAAGAAATAGACCTTGACCTCCTAAACATTAACCCCTTTGCATTATCAGTTAGGTTATATAGGCCTATTGTGAATATATGTATAGGGAGCAAAGGATTTACTACACTATACAATTCTTTTTAATATACTGAGAAAACGCTTAAAGATACACATATTCACAATGTTGCGTTGATCAGCTATACCCTTCTGTCATTATATCCAGCATAATTATCCTTTTTTGGCTCTTCCCTACGATCAATAAAAGATATTGTAAAAATATCAACTGCAAGTTTGCCAGCGATTCACAATTTATTTATTTTTTTACTCATAATATGTTAGCATATTACTAACAAGTCAAATTTCATTACTGGAAGTCAAATTTATTAAGGTATTAATGTTAAGCAGATCTAAGAGAACAGAATGTAATATGTTCAAACAATCTATACTTGTGCTGTGACAATTTAGTTACATAAATTAGCTTTTTTTTTTACTAACAATCAAAACTCCAATTTTCATTACTTTTTATGTAATATAACTTAGTGGCTTGCAACCCATCAAAGTGGGAGAGTGAAAATGCATCAGAAAACGATTTAATTTTAGTTTAATTTTATCCCAAATAAAGAAACCACCATCATTTGTCTCATACTTATGAGTGTAACTACCCATAAACTACTCCCAATTCACATTTATAATCCAATTTTGCCTCAAGTAAGATTATTTCAAATCTTATTTAGGAAAACTGTTTCCGTCATCATAAACTATTAAGGTTAACCTTCATCGCATAGTTCATCCGCTGATACAGTATGCTTATCTATGCCGATGAAACATTAAATCAGTCGGTTCGCCTGTCAATAACTCAAAACCTCATCATTTAATCACAATCAGTGACATCTCTTACTTACAGCCCCCTCCCCAACTTCTCGCAAATGCAGCCATATCGCTTAAATAGAACCTGCCCTTTGCCAATATTGTCTTGAGAGGAAATATTTATTTCATACATTTCGAGCATGATTTCTCTGTAAGGTATGTTGGCTAAATGATCATCCACCCTGTCCCTGAATCTACCGCCATAATAAGTTATACTACGCTACATTATGCTACATAATATAGAACGTACTGATCAAAACGAATTGAGTATAAATGTTTGGTGATTGATGGCTTTATTTCGTATAGTAGTATTATTGCAGTGGGGGGCACGCACTGTAATTACAGTTTTGTGTATAATGCTCTAGAGGCTTACTGGTACAGTTCTTTGACGTTCTTTGATTTGATAACTATATGTGTAGCACAAGGCTGAGTGGCCAGGGATAGTCAGCCATCCAGTATTTAAATGAGCTACTTTACCTCCATGAACAAGGGTCGAGATGAAGTCATTTGTCAGAAATAATACTTGCCTAAAAAACCCCACCCGTATGTAGTCATACAATGGGGTTTATTCACTTAAGGGGAGTTGGTAAGAGAGTTTGCAGGAGATTTGTGATTTTAACCTTCTCGCTATTCATTATGAAGTGCAAACACTGGCACGTTTCTCCAGTAAGGAGGACCGAACTGTCCCTACATTGTATACAAATAAATGTGTAAGGAGACTTACAGAAGAAGAAAATAAATTGATTAAACTATTTATTAAACAAGGCTATCCAGGCTTTTCCTGCAGCAGGGTAGGACCTCTATAATGAATTGTGAAGTCAATGAGCTAAAACACAACTCTCTTGTCAACTCTCCCCTTAGATAATAGACTTTATTGTCTTGTAATAGAGGAATGTCACCATTAATTATAAAAGTGTCAGCCCTTTAAGTGGGGAAGAAACTATTAATTGACGACAAAGTAAAAAAAAATGTTACATATGAGGCCAAATGGACCAAAGTATTTTGCTGAGAGAAAGGAACTGGTCTATACACACAACACAAATGTCGTGCCTAATGGGAATTATTGTATTTTTTTGTTTCTGTTCTCGATAGGAATCCGATTATTGTTTGCTATATCAAAAGGAATATTTATATTATAATTTCCATTGAAAATGTATATTTGGTTAATTTGGAGTGTTTTTTTTTATTTTTGGGATGCCGTAGTTTTTAAAAGACATGCACATAAAGCAATTTTACTGACTGCGTATGATATACTATGATGTAGCCATTAGATCATTATAATGGGGTTTTGATACAGTAATGGAATTGTGATAAGCAGCTTCATTGAATGAGTATATTCTTTCATGTAGAACAAAAATGCATGAGAATTCCAAACTGTGGAAATAATTCACAATTTTAAAGTGATGTTTTCACTGACAAGGTCAGTTCTTGTGATATGTCCTTAAATTCAGAATCAGGAACCACATATGTTGGTTTTATTTATTTTGAAATGGTTGAAATGCACTGGAGAACCCAAATAAGGACCGTTGTCTTGGAAACACTACATAATTAGTCTCTTACCTGAGCTGCCCTAACCTACCATCTCCTTACACCCTTGTTTAGCCACCCAAGCATGTCGATTTTCTTCTAAGGGGTGGTGTAAATGAAAAGGGAGGAATAATCACACATATCAGCACAGTGATGTTGAAGGGAAACAGACACATTTAAAGGTATTGTTGTTCCTATTGTAGTAGAATGATTTGTTCAAAATACTGTTTTCTAGTGGATTACTTCCCTAAAACATTGTGTATGTGGTGGCACTGTATGCAGAACTATCAAAATAAGGACTTTAACCCCTTCAGTACCGGGACGTACCTGGTACTTCCTGGTTAACAGTCACCTGTAGACCGGGACGCACCAGGTACGTCTATCCCAAAAAACGCCCCCACATCACCACAATCGCGGTGATCGTGGGGGCGCTGCTGCTGCTGTCTGCCCAGGAGTCCTGGGCAGACAGCACAGCCTGTCTAAGCCCTCCCCCAAGCCTACGATCACTCCCACGGAGTGATTCTCTAGGCAGAAACAGCGATTGCAGAAAAATCTGCAATCGCTGTTTCAGCTGCCACAGGCAGCTTCAGGGAAGGGGTGGGGGTGTTGAATGGTTCCCCACACAAGTGTTGGGACCTGATCCAACACCCCCCTGCTGCCTGATCGCTCCATGAGAGCATCAGAGGCAGCTTCAGGGACAGGGTGACAGGGCTCTTTGGTCTCCACATGAGTGTGAGACCACCCCCCCACCCCCACACCCACCCTTCCTCAGTTAACCCCTACCCCCCTCTTCCTCAATTAACCCCTTCAATGCTGCGATTGTGTATGACCCCCATCGCAGCATTGCAGGGGTTAATATTAGTCCCCACAAGCTTGTGGGGACTAAATATCAATCAATGCTGTGCTTCAATGGAGCATCAGCATTGAAAGAGTTAAAAAAAAAAATATTAAAAAAAAAAATTAAAAAATACATTTTAAAAAAAATAAAATAATAATAATAAAAATAACAGCACTGACCTGAAAGTCCAGGGTGCTTCCAGGTCAAATGCTGGGCTGGGCTGGGCTGATCAGATCGCTCCTGGCCAATAGGAGTGATCGGATCATTATGGCAGCCCACGGATGACCCTGCTCTACAAAGAGAGAGGGGTCATCTAGGGTAATTATGAAAAAACACAAATTATTAATAAATGAAAAAATCATAATTATTACCTGATCACTTGTCGGTGACATTTTAAGTCGCTGATTATTGATCGCTCTCCCTGATTGACAGTGGGGGGCTTCCAAAATGTCCCAAATGGGATATGGGCCCAGGAAACCAATTTCTGAAAATTCCAAATTTGAAAACTAAAATGCGCATGTTCCAGTTTTTCCCTCATAGCTTCCTCAAAAAATGCATGAACCATGCATGTGAGGCCTTGTTGGAACCGGGGGATGTTGGTGAACAAAATGTGGTGTTTTCTTCCAGTGTTACACTTATGGTGTGCAAGAAATAAATTGCAACATTGAAATTTATGCGTTAAAAACGCAATAAAATAATTTCCCTGTGAAGTTTGGCAGACATCAGTGAAGAAATGGCTGGCTGAAAACTGTCAAAACTACCCTAGTTGAACACCTTGACTTGTCTACTGTTCATAAATATATACTTTTATGGGGTAATTTACAGTGGGGGGCTTCCAAAATGTCCCAAATGGGATATGGGCCCAGGAAACCAATTTCTGAAAATTCCAAATGTGAAAACGAAAATGCGCATGTTCCAGTTTTGCCCTCATAGCTTCCTCAAAAAATGCATGAACCATGCATGTGAGGCCTTGTTGGAACCGGGGGATGTTGGTGAACACAATTTGGTGTTTTTTTCTGCAGTTGCACATATTCTATACAAAATATAATATAAAATCTAAAGCAACATTGCAACATATGCAAAAAAAACAAAAAAATATAAAAATACCTCAAAATTTGGCAGCAATTGGCGATAAAATCCCTGTTTGAAAAGTGTCAAAATGACCCTAGTTGTACACCTTGACTTATCTACTGTTCATAAACATATAATTTTGGGGGGATAATCAGTATCTGTGACAACTATTGCAGTTATTAGACTACCATGCCAAATTTGAAAAAAATTACATTTCAAAAACGTGATGCATGCCTTGCAATATTTGCCCTATACTGGTCAAAATAGATAAAAATCCTGGCCATGTTGGGTGGTTTCCAAATCAGGACAACTTAATGAATATATTTGGGATATTTTTTCCCATTGGTTCAATGTGTGTACAATTTGTATGTATACAAAACTGTAAAAAAATGCGTTTTTTTCATTTTTCCCCACTTTTTCCAGTTTATTTCAAACAAAACAATGTACTACCCAGCTTAATATGGTTTCAAATGAAAGCCCTACTTGTGCTGAAAAAAACAATATATGATTTGTGTGGGTGCACCAATTGATAAGAGAGAAATTACAGTTGAAGAAAGACATGGCAAAAACACAAAAACGGCTCCGGTCCTTTAGCGACACCCTAGTTTAAAAATCCCGGTCGTGAAGGAGTTAATATTCAAATTTGGTGGGGGGTTGTCTTATAATAAGGGTCATCTTATAATCGAGCAAAAACGGTGTGATGAGACTTGTGGGCATACAAGGGTTAATGTGTATTTTGTACTTTCAGACTGATGTTTCTTCTTTGTATAATCCCTTTTATGTTTCTTGGTGCTGCTTCCTGTTTACACTGCCTTTATCTTAAGGTGATGTTATTGATCCATTGTTGTGTGGTGTGAACTATTGTATCTCAGGATGTAATTAAATGCCTGAGTTAATTTCCTTATGTTAAATTTCCTTTTGTATACAAATGTTTTCCTGGATAACCTTGTCTGCCTTGTAAAAAAAAAGAGAAGTCTTCCCCAAAAGTTTGGTGTGTGTCAATTTCTGGGGAGGGTTGCAGCAGAGTCTTTGGATCTGTCAGCATTGAGCCTCTGTAAAGGCTGGAGACAGAGGGATCAATACCTGCCTCCCTATCCAGTGGGTAAAGGGCTCAGGTCAAACCCTGCTACCGACTACTGACCCTTCAGCCTCGCTCCAGAGGTTTCCCCTACTGAGACCAGCATCCTGGGGAGATATAGTCACTGACTTGACCCCGCTCTCAGCAACGCTCCCTTCTGGGTGATACGGATACCTGGAGCAGCCTCTCCCCCAGGATGTATCATCATATCTGGCGGCATGTAGGTGGGATGTACCTACTCTACATTGGTCAGCACTGATGCCAGTGCACTATGAACTGCTGACTGTTCCCACTCTTTGTGAACTAGTGACTGCCCGAGGAGATGATCCTGGCCAGCAGCGAAAAGCAGCTCTAATTCAAACCCTGCACAACATGGGTGGGGAACAACACAACATGGCTACCCCGCAGACAGAGTTTGATCTCCGGATGAGGGACGTCCTTGCTCTCTATGATAGGCCTGTCACCTTGGAGGAAAAGTTGGTGCTGTGGGATAACATTTGTTTGGAACTTCGAGAGGAGCAGCAGAGCTTTAGCCAGTGTACACAAGGGGAGTCTGACTCCCATTGATTACAAATTGATTTAAGTGTGACTCAGCAGTCCTTCTCACCCTTTGATGAAACTAAAGAGGACATTGACACCTTTCTATAGGGCTTTGAAAAGCAGTGCCAGGTCTATCTGATCAGAGTGGCTGATTGGGTTCTCCTGCTGCAAGGTAACCTTATGGGTTGTGCTAGAGCTGCCTTTCTGGCTCTACAAGATGAGGGGGGCTCCATATGCAACAGTAAAAAGAGCTCTTTTAGACAGATATGCCTTAAATGCCAATACGTATCGACGGCAATTCCGAAATGATAGACTGAAAGTTTCAGAAACCCATAGCAAATGGGCCAGCCGCATAAACAGGTCCTATGAGCAGTGGCGCCTAATGGCAGATATCCAGGACTTCTTTTCAATTCTTTTGGCACTGCCACGAGGACATTCGGAACTGGTAAGGGATAGGAAACCTCTTACCCTCAGTGATGCTGCTCTTGCAGACAAGTATGTGGCAAATCGAGGTATTCATATGCCAGAGATATTTGCCACACCTCCTCTTTTCTTATCGGGAGGTGCCACAGGAATCAACGGGCTTCTCCCCCTTTGAACTACTATATGGGCTTAAAGTACGGGGACCATTAGACCTTCTCTGGGAGAACTGGGAAACAAAATCACTCTCGGGGAAAAAAAATGCTATCCTTCCCTACGTTCTAGAACTGCAGGAAAAATTAGTGACGCTAGCCCATTTTGCCCATGATAATTTACAAGCTGCTCAGACACGTCAGAAGGTCTGGTATGATCACACAGCTAGATACCGTGAGTTTCAAGTGGGACAGAAAGTTTTAGCTCTGGTGCCTAACCCCCAGAACAAATTGCAAGCTAAGTGGTTTGGACCTTGGACCATCAGCGAGCGACTTAACAATACCACATATGTAGCAATGCGAGACCCCCGGGAGGACGGGCAACACACCTTTCACATCAATATGCTAAAGTTTTATGTGTAACATCCTGAGACAGTGGCAGCTATCTGTATCGCCCCTCAGGGGGAATAAGAGAATAAGTCCCTCCCCGATCTATTTGAAGAGACGCATAAGGCAATCTCTTTTGACCAGGTTAACCTAAATTCCCAATTTGGAGAGGAGGCCGGCAGACAGGTCTGACGGGTACTTCAGATTAGGAGCATTATGTTCACTCCCCTCCCAGGTCGCACCTAGCGCAGCATGGGGTTGACACAGCAGGACATCAACCTCTGTGTCAGCCTCCTTATAGAGTACCCGAGGCAGTGCGACCCCACTTATAGAAATAAATAGCAGAGATGCTTGCTCTGGGTGTCATTGAGCACTCAGATAATCCCTGGGCATCGCCGGTAGTTCTAGTCCCTAAAAAGGATGAGACCACTCGCTTCTGTGTTGACAACCGTCGACTCAATAACATCTCTGTTACTGACGCATACCCCATGCCCCGGGTAGATGACCTCTAGCGAAAGAGGACCAGAGAAAGTCGGCCCATCACCCCATTTGGCCTATACCAGTTTAAGGTTATGCAATTCGGGATGAACAACGCCTCAGCCACATTTCAGCGGCTTGTGGATCGCTTGCTCGATGGAGCACAGCGTTAAGCCTGCGCTTACGTCGATGACATTGTCATCTACAGCCATACCTGGGATGAACACCTACAGCACCTTGGGGATGTACTAGACCAAATACTAGGAGGTTTTTAGTACAAACCGACGCCTCCATGTTTTGTATTGAAGCTGTCTTCAGCCAGATCAGTGAGGAGGGGGAAGAAAATCCCATAGCCTTCCTTAGTAGGAAACTGCTGGATCTTTCGCTAGAGGTCATCTACCCGGGGCATGGGGTATGCGTCAGTAACAGAGATGTTATTGAGTCGACGGTTGTCAACACAGTATAGTGAGTCCTGCGGCTTGTATTTGGTCTAGTACATCCCCAAGGTGCTGTAGGTGTTCATCCCAGGTATGGCTGTAGATGACAATGTCATCGACGTAAGTGCAGGCTTAACGCTGTGCTCCATCGAGCAAGCGATCCACAAGCCGCTGAAATGTGGCTGAGGCGTTGTTCATCCCGAATTGCATAACCTTAAACTGGTATAGGCCAAATGGGGTGATGGGCCGACTTTCTCTGGTCCTCTTTCGCTAGAGGTCATCTACCCGGGGCATGGGGTATGCGTCAGTAACAGAGATGTTATTGAGTCGACGGTTGTCAACACAGAAGCGAGTGGTCTCATCCTTTTTAGGGACTAGAACTACCGGCGATGCCCAGGGATTATCTGAGTGCTCAATGACACCCAGAGCAAGCATCTCTGCTATTTATTTCTATAAGTGGGGTCGCACTGCCTCGGGTACTCTATAAGGAGGCTGACACAGAGGTTGATGTCCTGCTGTGTCAACCCCATGCTGCGCTAGGTGCGACCTGGGAGGGGAGTGAACATAATGCTCCTAATCTGAAGTACCCGTCAGACCTGTCTGCCGGCCTCCTCTCCAAATTGGGAATTTAGGTTAACCTGGTCAAAAGAGATTGCCTTATGCGTCTCTTCAAATAGATCGGGGAGGGACTTATTCTCTTATTCCCCCTGAGGGGCGATACAGATAGCTGCCACTGTCTCAGGATGTTACACATAAAACTTTAGCATATTGATGTGAAAGGTGTGTTGCCCGCCCTCCCGGGGGTCTCGCATTGCTACATATGTGGTATTGTTAAGTCGCTCGCTGATGGTCCAAGGTCCAAACCACTTAGCTTGCAATTTGTTCTGGGGGTTAGGCACCAGAGCTAAAACTTTCTGTCCCACTTGAAACTCACGGTATCTAGCTGTGTGATCATACCAGACCTTCTGACGTGTCTGAGCAGCTTGTAAATTATCATGGGCAAAACGGGCTAGCGTCACTAATTTTTCCTGCAGTTCTAGAACGTAGGGAAGGATAGAATTTTTTTTCACGAGAGTGCTTTTGTTTCCCAGTACTCCCAGAGAAGGTCTAATGGTCCCCGTACTTTAATCCCATATAGTAGTTCAAAGGGGGAGAAGCCCGTTGATTCCTGTGGCACCTCCCGATAAGAAAAGAGGAGGTGTGGCAAATATCTCTGGCATATGAATACCTCGATTTGCCACATACTTGTCTGCAAGAGCAGCATCACTGAGGGTAAGAGGTTTCCTATCCCTTACCAGTTCCGAATGTCCTCGTGGCAGTGCCAAAAGAATTGAAAAGAAGTCCTGGATATCTGCCATTAGGCGCCACTGCTCATAGGACCTGTTTATGCGGCTGGCCCATTTGCTATGGGTTTCTGAAACTTTCAGTCTATCATTTCGGAATTGCCGTCGATACGTATTGGCATTTAAGGCATATCTGTCTAAAAGAGCTCTTTTTACTGTTGCATATGGAGCCCCCCTCATCTTGTAGAGCCAGAAAGGCAGCTCTAGCACAACCCATAAGGTTACCTTGCAGCAGGAGAACCCAATCAGCCACTCTGATCAGATAGACCTGGCACTGCTTTTCAAAGCCCTATAGAAAGGTGTCAATGTCCTCTTTAGTTTCATCAAAGGGTGAGAAGGACTGCTGAGTCACACTTAAATCAATTTGTAATCAATGGGAGTCAGACTCCCCTTGTGTACACTGGCTAAAGCTCTGCTGCTCCTCTCGAAGTTCCAAACAAATGTTATCCCACAGCACCAACTTTTCCTCCAAGGTGACAGGCCTATCATAGAGAGCAAGGACGTCCCTCATCCGGAGATCAAACTCTGTCTGCGGGGTAGCCATGTTGTGTTGTTCCCCACCCATGTTGTGCAGGGTTTGAATTAGAGCTGCTTTTCGCTGCTGGCCAGGATCATCTCCTCGGGCAGTCACTAGTTCACAAAGAGTGGGAACAGTCAGCAGTTCATAGTGCACTGGCATCAGTGCTGACCAATGTAGAGTAGGTACATCCCACCTACATGCCGCCAGATATGATGATACATCCTGGGGGAGAGGCTGCTCCAGGTATCCGTATCACCCAGAAGGGAGCGTTGCTGAGAGCGGGGTCAAGTCAGTGACTATATCTCCCCAGGATGCTGGTCTCAGTAGGGGAAACCTCTGGAGCGAGGCTGAAGGGTCAGTAGTCGGTAGCAGGGTTTGACCTGAGCCCTTTACCCACTGGATAGGGAGGCAGGTATTGATCCCTCTGTCTCCAGCCTTTACAGAGGCTCAATGCTGACAGATCCAAAGACTCTGCTGCAACCCTCCCCAGAAATTGACACACACCAAACTTTTGGGGAAGACTTCTCTTTTTTTTTACAAGGCAGACAAGGTTATCCAGGAAAACATTTGTATACAAAAGGAAATTTAACATAAGGAAATTAACTCAGGCATTTAATTACATCCTGAGATACAATAGTTCACACCACACAACAATGGATCAATAACATCACCTTAAGATAAAGGCAGTGTAAACAGGAAGCAGCACCAAGAAACATAAAAGGGATTATACAAAGAAGAAACATCAGTCTGAAAGTACAAAATACACATTAACCCTTGTATGCCCACAAGTCTCATCACACCGTTTTTGCTCGATTATAAGATGACCCTTATTATAAGACAACCCCCCACCAAATTTGAATATTAACTCCTTCACGACCGGGATTTTTAAACTAGGGTGTCGCTAAAGGACCGGAGCCGTTTTTGTGTTTTTGCCATGTCTTTCTTCAACTGTAATTTCTCTCTTATCAATTGGTGCACCCACACAAATCATATATTGTTTTTTTCAGCACAAGTAGGGCTTTCATTTGAAACCATATTAAGCTGGGTAGTACATTGTTTTGTTTGAAATAAACTGGAAAAAGTGGGGATAAAATGAAAAAAAACGCATTTTTTTTACAGTTTTGTATACATACAAATTGTACACACATTGAACCAATGGGAAAAAATTATCCCAAATATATTCATTAAGTTGTCCTGATTTGGAAACCACCCAACATGGCC
>VKOC01016455.1:0-10581 GCA_009364415.1 Spea multiplicata
TTTTGTTTTTTTTTTTAGATTTTCTTTTATGTCACAATTTGTGTGTTTAATAGCAGCAAATCTGAAAGTGACGTTTGAGCAAAATCATCAAACTCCAGTCAAGTGTTTTTTTGGAAGTATTTATTTTACTAAAAGTTGTGTTAGGGAAGTCTACAGTGGAGTGGTGGCTTTAACTACTAGACTTCTTTTTACTTTATGAAGTTCCAACCTGCTGCATGAAGAGCTTGGTTGACCCTGTCTCCCAAACCACTGGATTAGACATTATACAGGTCAACTCTTCTTGTAGGAGGAACCAGGATTCAACAAAACACCAGGTGGCAGGTCATGGTGACTAGAAATCCCTTCTTGGCGACTAGGAGAGTCTGTTGGAGAGTCCCTTTACCGGCACCATTGAAACCACTGGTATAATGGACACCCCCCCACACTTGTGGACTCCTAATTATAAAGTGAAGGACCAAACAACCACACCTTTTTAGTACGTTTTTGCAAGAGTTTACTCTTTCACCCGTCACTACACTCATATTAGTGATTGTTAAACACCATCATTGCAATATTTAATAAATACTGAGTGATACCACTACCCGCATAATATTCATATATCTGAAACGCCAGCCGCTGCATACTATAAATGGTCAAGGATGATGGAGGTACAACATACTCGCAAGCTGTTGAATTGCTAGAGGTTGCCGTCCCTGGTCAAAATATATTCTTTACTCTAGAATGTAAATAGGGCTCTCCATACCCAGTGTATCGGTTTGTCATAACTCTTAAATATATGTACTGTAAGAAGGGCTTGGTAAATTGTTGGTACTATATATAAAAAAAAAATATTTTAAAAAAAAGTATAATTTAATAAAATATAACCTTCCGTAAAAGGAGACCATTATCCTTTAACTAGATGGATAGGAAAGGGGGTACAAAATGAGCAACATTTAGCATAGCTAAACAAAGCAATGTTGCAAGTAATGTTCCATAGTACCTGCGGATAAAGTAATGGCAAATACATACATTTAGGGCAATAAATATCAGCTGTGCATGAAAGTTCATTCCACATCTACAGTTGGCTGGCATTTGACAATAGTATTTCATAGTTCACTAGTAACACGGCTGAAGAGTCTACGATAAACACACTGCGCACACAAATAAATCTGTTTTAATGCGCACAGTTAAGATTTATACAAGTACCAGTGTGTTTGGAAATAATTTACAGTAAGAGCTATATCATTACCAAATAAAACAAAATCTATAAAACCAATAGTTGAATGGGGAATAAAAAGCAACGCTTTTACGCTCATTCACCATTTGGAAAGCCCACCAGCGGCAAACCTCCAGTTACCCAAACCAATATTTTTAAAACCTGGAAAAAAAATGCGGCACAAAAGAAGAATATCTGTAAACAGCAGCTTTCTGTTGACAAGAATCTTTTTCCTGGTAGTAAAGATGTTTGAAATTCCACAAGAACACAAATTTTTTCATTTTCTTTGCAGTTTGTACATTTTCTTGATCTGAAGCCACATAAAAAATAAAATAAACCACTGGAGCCGACTAAGAATCAAATATTTTCAGCCTTTAGCAGAAAATGACATGCAAGTATCAGCCTCAAGAAAAACAAAGATATAAAGAGACACTCACCGATAACGTCAAGTTAATAAGTCAAAGCATATACTCCGCGAACGTGGTTTCACAGTTTAAAAAAACAGCTTTGGACTGATGCTAGCAGCCTTACATGCCAACATATTTACCCGACAAGCACCTGTTCTGCTTTTCCTAACTGGGGGGGGGGTATGATTTTGTAAATCTGGTCACCTCAAGCTGCCATGACTATCTGTTCAGAAATAGATAACCGGTCTTGGTGGAGATTCTCTCGATTTGGAGGCTAGGGGCATCCGTTACAAAACTCGCACTTAACTGTGACCACTACACAAGAGTTTTTTAGCATTACATAAAAATATTGAAAACTAAGCAATCTTTAGCAAATGTGTCTAATGCACTTCAAAGAGAAGATGTGCATAAATTAGCAAAGTGCCTTGGCCTCTTTTCAGATACCACTAAAAGTCGCTGGGGCATAAAGCAAATATTTTCCATGATAAAATCTAAGCTTGTCAACAGCTTTAGGTCGCTATCTCAATGTAAAAGTTTGACTCTAGTAAACATTTTAAAAAAAAAATTTAATTAAAAAGGATAGTTTACATGAAGTCAGACATCTGCCAGTGAAGTCTAGACTCTGTTAAATTGCATAGATGCTGGGGAACAAATGTCAGATGCACAGCTAACTTCCATGAGAAGTACAAAACCATATTGTGCAGGTAAGGTCGTGTGAGAAAAGAGCACACTCAGAATGCAATGGTTTTACATATCAGGACATAGTCATCTGTACCTTAGGCAGGCCTAAAGATTAGGTAAATACAACCACAGATGGACACACCGTATCATACCTTAAAAATAAGTCCAAATGGAGAAGCGGTGTGTAAAAACCATGCACCTTTACTGCGTTCATAAGAATTAAGATTCTAAGCAGAAGACAGTAGCTGCTAAGCAAATGCCCTTGTTTAATCATCAGCAAGTGTGACCACCTCTATAAAAAGAGTTAGCAGTTTGCTGGTTTGGAGCATTCAGGTGTGTGAACACAATGCCAAGGAGGAAAGTCATCAGCAATGATCTTAGAGATGCAATTGTTGCTGCCCCATCAGTCTGGGAAGAGTTATAAAGCCATTTCCAAACAATGTAAAGGAGATAATTCAGAAGTGAAAACATTCAATACAGTTGCTAATTTATCCAAGAGAAAATTGCAAAAACCCCAAGAGTTACCCCAAGGGAACCTTGTAGCTACTGAGTCGACCAAACTCTACTGTATACCAGCATATTCTAGAGTCAAGCAGGAGCCCATCTGCCTGGCAGCTTAAGCTTGGCCAAATTTGGGTTACGTGGCAGGATGTTGCAATGACCAGGTCAAAGTCCGGCCCTCGACCTGATTGAAATGCCTACAAACCTCATACATAAAATGATTACTTCTAGTTATTGAATCATACGGTGCACTTAACTTTTCACACATGGCTTCTCCATTTTGGCTTTACTTTTGTTGACTAAACCATGAGATGGTGTAACCCACTCATATGCACCCTAAAATAGTGTTTTCAAGAGTAAAGGAATAAATGAATATTTCTATACTGGTCCAAGAAAAGAATGAGTGTGATAGTCGCACGTGACAACGCAGAACAAGTTACATAAGCTTTGGGACCTCAAAAAGGTCTCTTCTTCAGAAGGAAGATCACTGAAACTGGATGTATACCTTATGTTTACATTTTGTTTACAAATAGTAACCAATAGTTATGACATGACATTCAAAAAAGCTAGTTTTGTTTTAGGTCAAGTGTCTGGGAACGTACTTATAGTATATACAGCATTTCATGTAATAAATTACAATAAATTATCCTCCGTAAATTATAGCAGGTATTTGTATCTGTCTACATGATTTCTTAGACCATAAATAGTTTTTTTTTTGTTTTTTTTTTTAATCACTCCAGTTTCAGTCAGACATATTTCTTTGGGGATAACTATGTAGTTGGTATCGAGACGTTTTTTCTATGAATGTATTGTGCAACAAAATGCAATCTCTATGGTAACATCTTTATTAAGTAGTAGCTTAATCATTAATGAAATGTTCGTGTACTACTGTTACCTACAGAAGCTGGGAGGTATGACTTAATGGTACACAAAGGGTGCACAACAAGCCCAGGAGAGTGAATTTAGTCAACCGTACCACACAAAGCTTATTTTGACAACTTTTGTGGCCACCAGTGCCGCTGGTCACACAAATGTATTGCAAAGAGGCTAATTTAACCTCTACCTTCAGGTAAACACATGCGACTTTCCTTAAGAATGAAAAAAATAGATAAGGATATGTTAAAAAAATATAAAATATAAATGGCTACCATTTAGCTTAAATTTGTTGGAATTCATTAGTGGATTAAATGTTTGGGTGACGCATGTCATGTTATACACGAATTGTGTCCCGTCTACCCTTTCTATAGAACTGCAGAATCTGATATTAAAAAAATATTAAAAATAAACTAAGAAGAAAATCTGCTTTCTGTATGCAATATCCAGACTATACAATAGTAACTTCTTTACCGAGAAGGTTTTCATAATCAGTGAAGCCTGTTTTGACAATGTGTGAAATAAGCAACTGTTTACATTTTATAGAAAAAAAATAATAAAAAAAATGAAATAAAACTGGTAAGTTTTCTATTTCTAAATAAAAATGTAAATAAAATATTCAATCATAAAACTAGGTGTTTTTTTATTTTTTTCTCCCATAATCCGGATGTATACATGTATTAAGAAGGCATTTAAGATTAGACCCCAGCCTGTGCTGCCTAACGGTATATGGGCGAACACTGACAACAAACAATGTTATCAATAGGCAGCAGACTGTTCTGGCAGTGAGAGGGTTAAGCTGCTAAGGCACCTCTTTACAGCCAAGTTTAAAAGGCAGTTCTGATTCTCCCGGGGTGTTGCGGTATATAGTTTATTTTATGTATAGGGTAAATAAATACAAAAAATCCCATTAGCAAAAATAGCAATAATGCATTAAGGTAAACATGCCATTGGAGTTGGAGCTACAAAAATAGAAAAATATATGAACGTAGATACAACAGTGTTTTGGTAATTTACAGGCAAATAAAGATCAGGTGGAAACCATTAAACTCCACTCTTCCTTTAAAAATAAAATAAACTAGTAGCATTGAAAACCCCTGACATCTTAAAAGAATGTGCAACCAGATTGCCTGGAATGTGTACCATAAATGACAAAAGATGTGGTTGCCATGGAATCCAATTCAAACATTCAGATGTGTTTTGGAAGTTCCACTCCCGAGTTTCTTAAGAACACAACCTTTAAGTAAAATTTACACATTTTAGATCAAGCAGAGCCGCAGAAACCCATCCACGGATCGATTTACATTTAAATGTCTAAGGACTTGTGTATTTATGCAATTCCTGTGATGCAGAGCCCAATAAGAGGCTGAAAAAATACATCTACAATTTGTAAGGGGCAGGGGGGGGGGGAGAATAGCCCATAATAGACAAAAAAAACCAACACACAAAAACCAACCCTGCCTCTGTTTCACAAAACAGTAGATCGCAAACCATAAACCAAAGTTCTAGTCTCGTTCGTAGGGTATTTAGCAAGTAAAATGCTAACCCATTAAAGATTAACCCACCCCCTGCAGACAATGCATTGGAAGCGAATTCCACAGCACATAATCACCACGCATATTTGGGGCACATTACTGAGCGGGTTATTAAAAATACACATTATTAGCGTATGCGCGTGGACGATCTGCAGTACATGGATCTGCGTTATAGCGGCTTTTATTCATTTTGTCTATGTAACGCGGTATAAGAAAATAGTACAAAAATAATTTTAAGTGATTTTTTATTAAAGCGATTGCATACAAGCCTTGGTTAGGTTATCCTATTAGAACACATTTAAACGAACACTAAATTCTAGTTTTGGGTCAGTTTAGAAATGTGCCGTTAGAAACCATAAACTGGTGTTATGTACAAAGAGTTAATCTTGCTCAAATTGGTACAGTCAATAGAATCCTGTTTGCTATAGTGTTAATTTCATAATTTACCAAAATGGTTCAACTTTTCCTATGATCTTTTACACTCGTCACCAGCTGATAAATATATACACACACTAATGAATTATTCAAGCATCGCATGACAAAATGTTACGTTTTAAAAACCACAACTCTATTTCATATTTTAAGTTTAAGTTCTTGAACTTAAGTATAGCTCATTTTTTGTTTTAACAGATTTAAAAAAAAAAAAAAAAAAAAAATAATCATAATTACAGCTTCGAACTTACAAAAACAATGTTCGAAAAGGAATGTGCCCAAATTGCATAAACAGACTAGTGGGAATGCAGCTAAGTTTAAAACTTAAAAGAATCAAATAGGTAACTTATAAAGTGAAGGAAAAAAGTTCCAGAAATGGTTATTAAGTGAGATTACATGACAAAAACATTGAAAGTTCAAATCAAATAGACCTTGATTGGGAATATTGATAACTTATTTTCTTTAAAAAAAAAATAGATTAAGGTTAAAAAAAAAAGTTAACTGTAGAGAAGAGAAACTACAGCTTGCAGTGGTTGCCAAATGAGAAACATTCTATGTTGCACTGTTTTCCTACAACAGAGAATACATTTAAACTACATTGGGTAACATTGGTACACAGTGGTAGGCTACATGATGTGTGGGAATATTTTATCCCCCTCCTACATTGCATCTATACCCCACCTGTATTGGGAAGGTGCTGTCACTTGGTCCCAGAGGTCCAGCTCTATCCTGCAGAACATGACAGCTTTCCTAGTACCATGGTCTTACTTTCTGAATGTGTATTGAGTACATTATACCATGTACCTTGACACTGAGAAGCAGTAAAACTATTTGTACTGGGATACCAGTGGATCATGTGTGTGGATAAACAGACCAGCTCTTCTAGAACTGTTGCACCTCCTTTTCCCCAGGGAAAGGAGGGCTTTCTTTTGATACAATTACTTAATCATTTCATCCATTTTACTATTAAAACATTTTTAGATTCTAACATGTCTCTAGTTTAGAACTACATAATGTTTTTATGTAATTTTTCAAGTTCAAGTAGTGTATTGCCATTTGAAAAGCATTTTACCAAATCTGGTCAGCCTGCATCCATGTCCTATTTGGGGCATCATTGAAGCCGGCCAATTAAATTTACCCCCACCAAGCGATGCATTTTTGAAAGCTAGACAGTATTTCAAATGCTGGTATTTTAACACTTTCCAAGCTGTAATTCTATCACCAGCTGATGATTGATCGCTTCCTATGCTCTTTTCCAGAGGCAGGGTTCCCCCAGATTTGAAAGTTATCATTTAACCCTTTACTAGGCTCATTTTACCCATGAGGTGCTAGGCACTTAGTCATTAATAATGCTTTTCCAAGCCATGCCAGGCACATCGTTGGTTGTTCAGGGGTTAAAGCTCCTCAACTTCATTATATATTATGAAGAGCCAAACACACCATGCCTCACCTACATGGAGAACTTGGCCCTGTGCGATGCATAGTTATATCAGTGAGCGTTATTTATCTCCGTACCCTTTACAAGGTAGACAGTGCTAGCCCCTCATTACTAAATGAGAGTGTTAAACCACAACTCTCTCTTTTTAGTAAATAATTGTTCAGAATGTTTCCAAACTACCTGTAGAACCCCAGGGAAATGTAAAACATTTTAACACAAAATGACTTAAAGTGGCGCATACATACAAATTTACACTCATTTTGTGTGTAATGGGGTTTATGACCAGATCACCAACCAACTTAAGAACAGCTGTGTTACTTTTGGATTCCTTTAAAACACCATGATCACTGTAGACAAAGTCCTCAACACACACAATCCTAACAAAACAAGCTAGGTCATTTATTACAATGGGGGTAATCTATCAAACTCAGGTTAACAACCATTAGCCTAAATCACAAAAGAAAATGGTGTGTAGGCTTTGACATCAGTGGGCTAAAGAAAAATACATAAATATTATATAAAATAACGTAAATAAAAGCCATAGACGACATTAAGTTATTAAGTCTACCAGAACAAAGCTTTACATGAAAGCGATCACTAATGTGACTGTTTTAGGTTACACTTTAATAAAATTACAATTAAATAAAGCTTGTGGGTAACATTCTAAGAAAATCGATGATTAATCCGCTCTTGCTTGTTACAAAGCGGACAAAAATGCATAGACCACTCAATGAGACTAGCTCAGCAGAGAAAGAAGCTTAACTATCCTCCCCTACCTACTTGAGACCGTCTGAAATTCAGAATTTACTCACAAGAAAAGCCAACATCCCCAGAAGAGAGCCTTCTCAGTAAGCTGCACTTGGTATCCGGCCTCAAGCCATTTACTTCATTTATGCCCAGTCCTGATCAGGGGAATGCAGTTGATGATGATGACGATGACATATCATCATCATCATCCCATGTTTTACAAAAGGTCCACTTTGTCTCAGCCTGATGTACAGCTCATTGGAATAAATATAAAGTTGGTGATGTTTAATGCAATGGATAGGCATGTGGATTAATATAAGATGGGAGGGGAAGCGGGGAGCATGCGCCTCTATCAAATCTTACCTTACTTCCCGCAATCTCCTACATACTGATTGGTTTGCATGTGGAGAAATGAAAACATTACATTAAAAAAAAAACAAAACAGAAGTCTGGAAGTAACAGAGAAACATTTTTGATCAGAAATAATTACATCAAACCTGAAAGTTCTATTAGGGAAGGAAACATTTTGCACATATAAAGCCATAGGAATCTCAGGGGCTGTAGGTATGTAGGTATTTAAGATTTCTATAGCATTACATGAGCATTCACTTCGTTCGTGATAACTTTCAGATGACTTATGTCAACACCTATCAATTCGCCGCCCGGTCTACGGCAAAAGCAAGATGGCTGAGCCTGGCCTCCTTTCAGGAAGCTAAAACTTTGCAGCGGCTAAAGAAGAACCTGAAAGCCAGCTTCAGACTATGGGGTTGGTTAATAAAGGGTTTTACATCCCCCCCCCCTTCGGTATTGCATGCCACAGTGCCTTAATGGGTTGACCTCCAATGTTATAGCAGACCGCATACTATCTTACAGGACAAAAGTCCAGTATATAAATATAACCATAAAAAAGAAAAAACATCCCAAAACATTAAACCGATTTCCTCAAAGTCACTCAACAAAAAGCACGTTACCTCTAGATTGTAAGCTTGTTTGAGCAGGAACCTCCTCAGCTGTTTTTGTAAGTCAAATTGTTATGTCATAGTTCTTATGTCACATCTACCTGTTGTACAGCGCTATGGAATATAAGGGTGCTATATAAACATAACGCTAGCAATAAGCTTAATATACTGTGTGTTTATATGACATGTAAAATTACAAATCGCAGCCACATTTTAAAGGCTAGGTTTTTTTTAATATAAAACATTTGTTCCAATAAAGAACCACAATGTTATACGGTAATGAGGACTTGCACTGCGTCTGGCTCTTTAAGGGTTATTAGTGTCGCAGGCTAATTATTTGCCTGCAACAGAGATTTAAAGGGTTACAAAGATATGCGTGAGCTGGAAATCAGCTTATGTTCATCAGCCGCTGCCTGAACTGAAATGCATCTTGGAGGGGAGCCGGGAGGCTGCAATACAGGAAGTTCTTCAGTTTGGGATAAGGAGATTTTTTTTCTTCCAGACCCTGGCGGCACAGAGGAAGATTATTCATCCCTTTTCCAGCCTCAAACACCAATACTATAGACAGTTGGAAATGATTCACTCGGCATTGCTCACTTTACAATTCTTCCTTCTTAAAGCCTCTGCCTCAATGCCCCATAACAAAAACCCCCAGACCGCGACTCTGAACGAGAAACGCGATGAGAAAGCAACACATCCAGACTGAAGACTGAATGTGTTTTTTGGGGTTATGAATTAGGCGACCGAAAGGGGTTGTTGATGCTTAGCATCCCAATGTAAAATAGAACTCCCAAAATACTTTTAGCAGAACGTATGCGTGTATTTAGTATAATAAAAAAAATTTAAAAAGATATATTCATTCATTCATTCATTCGCCATTTCATTGCCCAAGGCGCATACAAGGTGAAAGAATGTATTGCCCACCCTTCTTGTAATCAAAGGGTCAGAAAGGGATTGGAAAACAGCCACACACACACACATTATATATATATATATATATATATATATATATACACACACACACACACACACACACTTTAACTCAAAGAATGAGACTTATACATAGCCACATTTATAGATCAAGCCAAGCAGGTCCATGTGAATAATATCACTGTAATTAGACGAAAGTACACAGTTTAAATCTATAGCAGGGGATGGGATTTATGGAAACCCACAGAATTCGCAGGTTTCCAAGCCACAAGATAACAGCTTGTTTTTAAATAATTGGTATGTTCATTTTTTACTTGTGTACAAGATGGAACGTCGGAAGACTGAAGAGATTTTTCTCTTATTCTTCTGCATTTCAGCTGGTCCTAGGTTAAAGGTCTGGAAGAATGGAACCCCCCCCTGATCCTACAGGGAAACAACCCTTACTTCCCAGCAGAATAAACAAAACACAGTCCTGTTAGCATTATAAGCGCTCAGTATTTCATGGTCTCTCCGAAGCAGCATCAGGTCTGCCGGGGTGGGTGAAAAAAAAGTAACGCAGGAGCAGCGACATGGTCATCGTTTGGCAAAGACTTTGCCCATTGTCGGCTTCTTTTGAAATGGATGTACTGCATGGGGTATCTATGCATCTCCAGAAGATTATGGACAGAGAAGTCAACAGAAAGCTACTAAATGGCTTACAGGATAAAAAGATGGCCGGAAAAAGGTTTCTATATGTATAGTTTGGAAGAAAGAAGAGAACAGAGACATGTGATAGAAAGAATACTTTAGGGTTTTAACAAAAGAAGATGAGAAATGTTCTAATCTAGGTCATAATCTAAAGATAGAGTGTCAAAGAATTCAGATGCAATGCTAGGAAGTTTGA
>VKOC01016456.1:0-13032 GCA_009364415.1 Spea multiplicata
AGGTTTAGGGTTAATTTAGGGCCAGCTATGGTTAATGGGGTGTTTGGGGTTAATTTAGGAGCAGCTGTGGTTAATGGGGTGTTTGGGGTTAATTTGAGCCAGTTGTGGTTAATGGGGAGTTTAGGGTTAATTTAGGGTAGTTGTTTTGATGGGGTATTTAGAGTTAATTTAAGGGTAGTTATGGTTAATGGGGTGTTTAGGGTTAATTTAATGATGAGAACTGAGGGTTAATTTAATTGTGATAAAGTTAACTTAAGGTGCAACTCTCTCTCTTGCTTTGACATTCACTTTGTCTGCCATGAATGACTTAATGACTCAACAATCCTACACCCACGGCTGGACTAGGTTTAATATCAGCCCTGGCAAATAATGCCAGCTCTCTATAAAGTGACATAGGTGCAGCCTTCTACTGGATAGATCACGTAGCATACTAAATTCTTACACTTAAGTAGTATGCGTGTGTGTAAATACAGCCAAAGGCTGACTGATGGGATATGCTGTATAACCAACAGTAAAGATATGTGGGAGGTCTGCGTATCTCCCAATCTATTGGATTGCTGCATGGTTCTCTTACTCTTCTCTACTATCCACATCTTGGGTGACTTCAATATCAACAATCCACCTTCCCCAGCTATGCTCAAACTGTAATCTGTGAACACTCTACTGCAATTTTAACCTCATCTGTGCCTGTTCATCACATGCCAACAGATACACATGTTAAACAAAACAGGCATTTGAGGTCTCCAGTGATCTAGTGATGTCCGGATCATGAACGAATCGTTGATCCGATTATTTTTAGTGATCCGGATGAATCGGTTCAGTAGACTGAACGATTCATTTGTAGCAGTTCAGTCTGTGAATCATGCAGCTGTAACCTGATCCTAGAGCTGTGAGTCATCTGCAGAGCACTCAGACACAGACTCTGGGGTCAGGTTACAGCTCATTAATTCACACAGGAACGATGACTCATAGAGTCAGAGACTCGTTCAATGATTCGAATGATCCGAAGAGTCGAATGATCCGAAGAGTCGAATGATCCGAAGAGTCGAATGATTCAAATGATTCGAATCTTACAGGGATCCGGATCTTACAGGGATCCGGATCTTACAAGGATCCGAATCTTACAGAGATTCGAATCATTCAGAGAATATTACTGATACCATACTTTTATAAATAAATAAATTAATAATGTTCACACTGCCCCCAGGATTTAGATTCCTCTGAGTTTGCCCCCCTTTACCTATAACTGCACCTACAGTTAACTTTATTAAATTAATTAAATTAACCCTCAGTCATCAGCATAAAATTAACCCTTATACCCCATCAACCATAACTGCCCCTGAAATTAACCCTAAAGACCCCATTAACCATAACGGCCCCTGAAATTAACCCTAAATACTCCATTAACCATAACTGCCCCTAAATTAATTGCATGTACTCCAGATAAATTACCTAATAAATTGGTATGGTTGATGGGGTCTTTAGTGTTAATTTAGGGGCAGTTATGCTTAATGGGGTGTTTAGGGAAAATTTAGGGGCAGTTATGCTTAATGAGTCTTTAGGGATAATTTAGGGGCAGTTATGCTTAATGGGGTGTATTAGGGTTAATTTTGGGTGGCAGTTTACTGCTTTTAAAATGGGGTGATTTTAGGCTTAATTTGGGGGGCAGTTATGCTATGGGGTCTTTAGTGTTAATTTGTGGGGCGTTAGCTTTAATGGGGTGGTTTAGGTGATAATTTAGTGGGCAGTTATGCTTAATGGGTGTTTAGGGTATAATTTGGGGCAGTTATGCATAACGGGGTGTTTAGGTTAATTTAAGGGGCTAGTTTATGCTAATAGGGTGGTGTTTAGGGTTAATTTGGGGCAGTTTTATGGTTAATGGGGTGTTTAGGTTAATTTGGGGCAGTTATAGTGTTAATGGGGTGTTTAGGGTTAATTTTAAGGGGGCAGTCATGTGTTGATGGGGTTTTAAGGGTTAATTTTAGGGGCAGTCATGGTTGATGGGGTGTTTAGGGTTAATTTAATGGTGAGGGTTAATTTAATTAATTTAATAAAGTTAGCTTAAGGTGCAGTTGCAGGTAAAGGGGAATGTAAATCCTGGGGGCAGTGATTATTAATGTATTATTTAAAACAGTATGGTGATATTCTCTGAATGATTAGAATGCCAATGAAGGCAGAGAGTCGTTCAAAGATCCGGATCTTACAATGATCCGGATCTTACAATGATCCGGATCTTACAATGATCCGGATCTTACAGTGATCCGGATCACTGTAAGATTCGGATCCCTGTAAGATCCGAATCTTTGAACGACTCTCTGCCTTCATTGACATCACTGGAGGCAGGGGGGAGGATTCATGGTGAAAGGGGCGGGGCCAATCGTTAGTGTGCCTGCACGGAGTTACTGGAAAACAGTGACTTCGTGAAGGCACACTGAGTGATCCGAAGATTCGGATCATGAATCGGATCATTTCAGTGAACGAATCGAAATGATCCGATTCATTTTAATGATCCGAACTTCCCATCACTAGTGGTCTGACTGATCCTTGGATAGCAGGAGCTATACGAATGAGGGACTGACTGGTGATTCCTCAGCCCTTAAACAGGGGTACCCAGCCTTGGGTACGGTGACCCTTTAACAGGTACCAGCCCTCTGTGCTGGAAACCTCAGGTGCTGTCACACAGCACAGTGATAAGGTCACTTTTGAATTTATGGTTTAAATGTTGCATAACAAATATTAGTAAAGGAAAATATGCTCTATACAACATACTGTATATGATACACATACGTAGTTAGGAGAAGTTTAAACAAGTGAATCAAGTTTCCATTTCCTTACAGAGTATGTCTAATATAATCTCAATGCTAATGCTAATTTTCAGTAGCAAGAATTGTCGCACCACAGAGAAGGAAGGCAGCTGCAGGGCTTTTTTTCCATTTTGAAGAACTTAAACGCATCTTAAAGTACACGTAGAGTACATTAATATTACGGCAATTCCTCTTTAGTTGGGCTGTTAGAAACAATAAATTGTCCCTTTAAGAGTCTGCACATACCTAAGAGCTGGATTCCTTGTCAAACACAGTGATTAGACATGCAATGTCAAGCCAAGGTCAAAACTGGGAGTTCAAACAGGGTCAATCTGGGTCAGCAAGCTAACATGCTAGTGCAGGGAACACACAACATCACAGCTTGGAACACACGTACTAACTGAGGTGGTGACAGTGGTTATATAGAGTCAGAGGCTGAAGCTCCATCCTCCTCCCATAGCAGAATCCACTCTCCACAGCATTCAGCTCTGAACAACCTGAATGTGAAATCTGGAATGTAATGTTTCAAGGTTAGTGTACCAAACTGCAAAGAATCTGAAAACTACGGCACTGTTGCTGAGATATATTTATGAAAACACAAAAATTACGGATTGTACTTACAGATGCTATTTGGCAAATTATGAAATACTGCAAAGATTCCATTAGACTCAAAAAGAATGTGATATCATATAAACAATTCATTTGGTTATCTTATCATTGTCACTGAACACACACACACATTACCACTTATAAACACACCAAATAGCCACACAAGCTGCTCACATTAGAAATGTAAAATGTATAGGATAATTATGGTATCATAAAATTATAATGCAAAAGAATGCATGAACACAAAATATCAATTAAATAATCAGCATTTTCACAGATATGTGGTCTCTCATTGATTCATGGTCCATGCAACTCAGAGTTCAGCATCATATGGCATGTAATGGAGTCTCTCTGAGTAACGTTGGTCATTAATACATGTTTGGCAACTCAGCATTATACATTTAATACATGTAAGGAGGACGGTACGTTTGGTCATCAAGATCTGCCTTAGTTCACAGAAGGTATGTTTTCACAAGAATTGACAAGATATAGTAAAAAATCAAGGATGTTCATGATAAACATACAAGCATGAGAAATTGAGAACATTGAATGCTATAACCATTGAGATCAATAAGAAAGACTGTATAAAATTTTGTGTGTTGTGTTATAATATTTAATATTAGAATAAATTAAGTTAATATTTAAAGCAGTTACAAAATAGTATGTGTATAAGAAAGTTAGATTTCACTTAGAGTAAGCAAAGGCAATTAATTTGTTGGACTATATTATGGATTCTTATGGCCATAGGTATCATACAGGGGCATATTGCTGTTTGCCTTCTGGGAAAGCCAATGCTCACTGGTGCACATATGGGTCCTTGAGGTTAGTGCTAAGGACATCTACAGCTAATTACCTCTGTTATTATTTACAACCAGACATTTACAAGGTGCTTGTTATCATATCATTGGCTTATTTTATCTATTTTTGTTGCAAAATTGGCACCTTGTGCTTGTGTTTATGTCCATGAGATTAAGGACGACTGTTACCAAAAAACCAAGCTGCATAAGACTGAAAATGAATAAACCATTTGGTTATTTCTTTAGTTAGTATAATTATTTCATTAAGTTTTCTTGCACAATGTGTGTTTGTTCTTTTACGTACCAAAAACATTATAGGACCTCCTAAGAAAAATACAATCCAAGCCTGGATCTAAGAGCTACAATGTTTTAGATGAGAAGAAAGTAACCAAAATAAACCAAAAACTATTGATGTTTTCCCGCTTTCACACAGTTGGTAAATTATTCTAAATTATCTTTTATATATTACCTTGGAGGATACAATGACCATTGGGGAGCTTTGATCAATCAGATGGGTCAAAAATGTGTGGAAAAACATAAAGTGAGATTAATTACTTGCCCATATTCTGTCTCCCAAAGTTATAAATTACAATGCAGCAAAGGGAATATTTTTTGCTCTACTTACGGGGAATACTTGCTTATGACAGGAGACAACACTATTTGTGACTAAACTATAGTGAATATAAGCAAACATTTTATGCAGAATAGTGTATATAGGTGTTCATATAGTAAACAAATACTTCAAAAAGATAATTGATGGTTGTTTTAGATAGTTGGCAATGCTTGCACCGTTTCATTTTGGATTTTGCTTGCCCATGTAAATGCCAACTACCTATCACACCCTCCCTTGTACCCCGTTGTCATTTTCACTTTACAAACATCCCCTTACCCACACATGCACATGCAGTGCCAGCTTTAGATGTGAAATATGTATCTGCTGCCCCCTGCCTGCTCACTGCAAGCCTCAGCCTCTTAGTTTGCGAGACAGAATATCAAGGGAATTCATGCTAGCACACACCCCGAAGAGGATTTCTGAACAGAAAGCTTTAAGATTTGTTGACAAATAAGAAACGCTTGTACCTCTAAGTTTTGAAATGGTTTCTGTAATAAAAATAATACACAATCCCAATTCTTGCCTGTCTTTCAGTGACTATGTACTGTGTAACAGTCTTCAGGATGCACTGAAATTCACTAGCTGCATATAAGACATGATAACGTGCCTTGTTATACTCTGCAGCTGGGAGAGTGCTTGTGGTATTAAATATAGAAGTTGTTATTGTCAACTTTGGAGGGGTATTATAGTTACCATGTTTTAAGAGGCACTGATGAGGGAATGATTTCATGCTATCCCTGCTTTATTTCCTTGTTTTGTGGGGGAAATATAAATTAGTGAAAAAATATATATTTAATTATTTGATATTTAATTAATTGATATTTTTAATATGTAAATTTGTTTATTGGAAAATTACAAATTTTACTGATTAATTTTACTATGAAAATCTTATTTTATGCAACTAATGAAGCTAAAAGCTATTGTCTAGCAGGGCGTGGGTTAGCAGCAGTCCAACATGGGAGCATTTCACTAAGGCTCTATCTCGGGAGGAGTTATTTTAACAATTAAAGCCCAGTTAAAAAGCAATTTTATAACACAATGGCATCTCAGAGGAAGGAGAGTGAGAAGATGTAGGGATATTTTCAACCAAAGGTCTGACAGAAAACTGCTTCTTCTTCCCCGGAGGACTCTGGCGAGACGTCATCTTTCTTGCGAGAAATTGGAGGCCAAGTCCTCTGTCTTACCCCAAAAGCCCAAAGACCTGAAAAAGGAATTGTTTACTGACATTAGATCCTTCAATCAATAATCTCAAGAAAGAAATAACAGAGCTGGTCTCACAAACGGATCAAGAAACAAAAATGCTCTGGAAAAAAAGTGTTTTGCCAGTGAGAATAGCAGATGTGGAGGATTGGTGGAGGAGGGACAACCTCCCCATTAGAGGGATTACAGAATCTTATTGTGGAACCTGTTGCTCCAATAGAACTAGAATACTACCAACGCAACTTGGTTACGGCCCTAGTGGCGCCAATAGCACAAGAAAAGCCTGGTTACAATATGCCCAACAACTCCTTGACATGCCTCAGAGCTTCTGGCATACTGTAATTTGGAATTATGAGACCAAAATAGAGTTTTATGGTGACAACCATAAGCAGTATGTTTGAAGGGGGGTCAACAGGGCCTATAGCGAAAATAATACCATTCCCACTGTGAAGCATGGGGGTGGCTCACTCATGTTTTGGTGGGGGTGAAATTCCTGCTACAGGAAGGCAAAGAGGGAGCTGCCACCCCCTTTCACCTTCTTTTAACCCCTCACTCAATGAGGAAGGAGGGGGCTGATAAGACTTTTGTCTAGGCCAGCAGTCATGTCCCCCTTCCTTATTGGTCCAGGGGGCCCATTTCTTCCACACAAAAGCTGCGCATGGGATGCTCCTGGACTTTCCAGCACAACAATGACCCTAAGCACAAGGCCAAGTTGACCCTCCAGTGGATACAGCAGAAAAAGGTGAAGGTTCTGAAGTAGCCATTAGTCTCCTGACCTTAATATCATCGAGCCACTCTGGGGAGATCTCAAACGTGCAGTTCATGCAAGACAACCAAAATCTTTGCATGACCAGGAGGCATTTTGGCATTTTGCCATGACGAATGGGCACTTTACCACAGGCAAAAATGTGGGGCCTCTTAAACAACTATTACAAAAGACTACAAGCTGTCATTAATGCTAAAGCAGCAATGCACAGTATTAAGAAATAAGGGTATGCAGACTTTTGAACAAGGGTCGTTTATTTTTTTTTTCTTTGTAACCATGTTTTGTTTAATAATTGTGCCATTCCGTTTTAAACCTACAGTTGAATATGAATCCCTTAAGATATAAAGGAAATGTGTTTTGCCTGCTCACTCATGTTTTCTTTAGAGATGGTACATATATTACCTCTAATTCTCTAACGGTATGCATACTGTATGTTAATTCAAACTTTTGTTACTTTCAATAAACATACACCCTTTCCGCTCTTTTTTGCTGCTTCTGTACTTCTGTAAATCAAGGTCATAGGACCAGAAGAAGGAAGCAGCTTCCTAAGTTACTATCAACTTAAAACTAGACATATCTGATCTAGAAAAAAGGCAAATAAAATCACAGCTACTAAAATGCACAAACATTGATAATTATGTCTTGTTCCATCCCTTTTCTTCCCTCTGCTTTTCTTTTGTGTTGCTTTTTTCTCTGTTTGCTTATTCCCATTCATATACCAGATGCAGAGTGAAATAAGCAATCCCAGAGATCCAGAGATGAAATGTTTCTTTGGCTTGTATATCATAAGCCTTCATTCAATCTTTCCCAGTCTGAATTAGTCTAGTAAGTCAAAGAATATGTACGTACAGAATGCACAGACTACCAAAGACCTCTGAGACTCAAATCCCTTTGAATACTTTGTATCATTGTAGACATGGAGTGGATGGACCTTCTGTCTGCTTAGCTTTTTATTAATAATGCTTGCTGTATGGTTGTGACATTTACTGTAATAATCATATGCACAGTGAATTAATATGTGCTGATTTCTGTTCCAAGAAAACCAGATAAATGAGACTTATGGAGTTTATATCTATCAGCATATGTCTCTCTCCTCTGGAAGGCATTTGATAACCAGAAGTAGCTCAATCCCATACAGTACAGTGTATTCGCACCACACTGTGATCTCTTTTTTCATACCCCGTATTTTACTGTTGATAAAAAAATGAGACATTGCAAGAGACTAGATTTACAATCTAGCATTGAAAATTAAAATTTCAAAATGATTTTCTGTATTACTGAGAACACATTCAAGATCATGCAATAGGAAAGAAATTGGTGAGAAGTAAAATGTGTGCGAGCAGGATATGGTGCTACAAGGGAAATTGTATTTTCAGAATCCTAAATTGTTACATATACTTTTATTGTTAGAACTGAAAGAAAAAAAGCAACAAATAAATTGTCACATTGCTTTAAATCAAATTCATTTCCAATAACCCATAAGTATGTATTCTGAAAAACCATTCATCAACCTTTGTGATTAAGGTTATTGAAGGTTCCAAGTTTTGTTTATTTTTCTTACAATTTTATACCTTCTTTTTTAGATGATATAAGAGCCAAATTAGCCTGTGGATACACGAACATGCTCAAAATACAATTCCCTAACAATTTCCACTAGTGTTCACTGTTTTAGATTGTTGGCCAGTGGCTTTCTTAGCAAGTGTGGGAACCATATAGCTTCACACAGAGCAGCACCCGAAAACCCCCTTGAACTAAAATGTTGTGATATAGTAAACAATGCATATTGAACCTGTCATATTTATCAAACATATACCATACTTTCCTTTAACATTCCATATAACCTGCACTAAAAAATAACATTTTACATGCTTTATAGTTAGTAGATATAGACTAATGCCTTTCTACCCATGGTCACTCAGTTTTCTGAGTGTATTCTTTTGTTATCGCATGCATTTTGCATTATTTATTCATGGTATTGTCCTTCTAATAGATTAATTCTAGAGAATCCCAAATGACCTTTCAGACTATTGACCACAAAGTTGTATTGACTTCCACAGAATTTTAAATCAATAACATCTTGAATAGCTGCTTAAGAACGAAATTCAATCCCAAAATGGAATTGACACATTGTGAATGGGGGATGTTCCTTGTAAGCATACACTAGAGATGGAAAGTAAGATTTGTGTTCACAGACATGATTCTAACATTCAGTGGTAGCTACTTATCAAGTAGAATATTGTTTTTGTCTGCAATAATTTTGTCCCTATGGGAATCTATTGGCTGATTTTGTATTTGTATCTATTTGTAAACTATATGTCAGGGTAAACTGCAAATCGGTTGTTCCACATGCACTTAACAATCACACATAATAGAGCAGCATGTGTTATATGCCAATTTATTGTCAATCATTTAATTCCACTAGCTTAAACCCTTTGTGTGTAGAATTACTGGGCTATGTTGTTCAAGTTTTAAGAGCAAAGTGAAAACATCTGCAGGATAAAGGGTTTGACGAACCATTCCCATGATAAATCTAATAAACAGGTTTTTGCAGTTAGTGATTTTCTTTTTATATAAGAACTGGGGAAATCGATGTCTCAAGGGTCTAGATAATATTATTTGTCTTACTACACTTATTACTAGTGTTATGTCAGATTTCATTTTCAATGCCATCTAGGGGGAGCTTCTGTTGTATTATCATGGATACATTTACCTCCTCTAATAGGATACGACCAAGATCTCCTGAATTACAGGACAGTTGAACTAAAAATGTATAATTGACATTCCGTTGGAGCTTGAGCCTCTACTCTTATTTATCTTGGCAGAATCAGACATTATGTTCATGCCAATGTGGCTCTCCCAGCTATCCCAGTAAATATTGATATTTAATAAATTTGACATGTAATATGTAACTTAGGTGCTGTCTGGTAGCCCCTGCGTGTTTGAGTCTAATGGTAAAATTCTCTCACAACAGTAAAATTGGGCAAGTCACTACAGGTTTATATTCTCTGTTCAGCTCTTGTAGTGGGTTCTTGCAGTGTCATTACAGATGCATGTGAGGACCTGCAGGGGACAGGATTTATGGTCAGACTTGATTCTCAGCATGGGTCAAGGCATTTAAAGACCTGCTTGTCCCTCTCAATTGTTTTACAGAAATATAAAAGCATTTTGTACAAACTTTCAGTAATACGGGTCATAACCAACCTAATAACGTACTGTTGTGGTAAGTTATATAAATGAGTATAAAGATCCTCTCCCAGCATAAAGCAGGGGATATTTGAAAGTTATTAGCTGCCATTGCACATTCCTCTGATGGCCATTGCTATCACAGAATTAAAAAGGAGATAAGTAGGCAACTACTGTTTTCAGTTACTGTTGACAGTATAATAAAGACAATACAAATATGTATAAACACTGGATATTTCTATATAAACAACGTATGAATGTATAGCAACTCTTCAACAAGAATGGATGCTCTGAACTATTCTAAACAACTCTGAGTAGCTGAACCACAGCAAAAAGATATGGGATGACTGCTGCTATTGGTATTTTAAAATAAATATCCTTTTGCTGGAACATCAATGTGTGTGGGCAGATCTCTGGTAAAACATTGGCTTCTGGTAGTGTCAGTAACAGAGCCTTTTGTACCTATGTCTGAAATGCCTTTAGGCATTATTTAGGGACTTGAAGCATTTGCTACTTGTGCCAGAAGGTAAATGATTGATCCATATCAAATGCAACAGCAAGATATATAACCACATACAGTGTGTATTGCCAAAAGGCAACAAGAAGAGGTTAACTGATATTTTTATAAAATAGATATGATCTCAGCTTCCTAAAATGTAAAAAAAGACAGCAAATGTTTTTCTCTCTCTAGCAGCCTTAATATTAAAAACAGAAGAAACAACATGTAATGGTCAAAAGCAGAACCAGTTTCTTGAACCAATTTTTCTAGGCTATATATATATATATATATATACTCACTGACCGCTTTATTAGGTACACCTGTTCAGTTGCTTGTTAACACAAATAGCTAATCAGCCAATCACATGGCAGCAACTCAATGCATGTAGACGTGGTCAAGACAACTTGCTGAAGTTCAAACCCAGCATCAGAATGGCGAAGAATGGGGATTTAATCAAATATCCAGTAAGCGACAGTTGTGTGGGTGAAAATGCCTTGTTGATGTCAGAGGTTAGAGGAGAATGGGCAGACTGGATCAAGATGACAGAAAGGCAACAGCAACTCATTACAACCAAGGAATGCAGAATACCATCTCTGAATGCAGATTGGCTACAGCAGCCGAAGACCACACCGGATGCCACTCCCGTCAGCTAAGAACAGGAAACTGAGGCTAAAATTCACACAGGCTTACCAAAATTTGACAATGGAAGACTCGAAGAATGTTGCCTGGTCTGAGGAGTCTCAATTCCAGCTGCGACATTCAGATGGCAGGGTCTGACTTTGGCGTAAACAACATGAAACCATGGATCCATCCTGCCTTGTATCAACTGTTCAGGCTGATGGTGGTGGTGTAATGGTGTGGGGGACATTTCTTGGCACATTTTGGGCCCCTTAGTACCAATACAGCATCATTTAAACACGACAGCCTACCTGAGTATTGTTACTGACCATGTACATCCCTTCTGATGGCTACTTCCAGCAAGATAATCCACCATGTCACAAAGCTCACATCATCTCAAACTGGTTTCTTGGACATGGCAATGAGTTCACTGTACTCCAATGGCCTCCACTTTTGCATGTGCTCTACCAACTGGTTCAGCATTTGTGTTAGCATGTGCTCTACCGGTTCATGAAAATGTACACAATAAAATCCATGTGTCATTGGAACATTGGGAGGGAGAGGGGGTAGATAGGGAGGGAGAGGGATAGATAGGGAGGGAGAGGGGGGGTAGATGGGATTGGGAGGGATGGGATTGTTTCTCGAATTTCGACAACAAAAAACACCGAAATTGGAACATCATATTTTTTTAATAATCATATACGGTTTTCATGTCATTCAAAAAGGAAATTAATAAATCTGACTATTTCAGACTATTTCCAGCACAAATTATCTAGATGCAAGTTGTTGTCTTATAACTCTCATTGTCCTTAAAGTTTTAGTTTTTGCCTGTAGCCAAGATTGTACAATGGTGACTGACAGTGAATTGACGGAAACCTCTTGCATTTAAATCACTGTATGCTGTCCATTCATTTGAATGTATTATGGAGCCTTTGCCCTAAGGTGAATTTTCGCCAAAATTGTGGTGCTTTCACTGACATCCTCTAGCTCAACCCTCCAGACGTCAGTGAAAGCTCTGCAATTTGAGTGGAAATTCACCATAGAGCAAAATGGTGGCTCTTCCATTGACATCCTGTCCGCATATCCTTTAATCTGGGGAGAGGACATCATGGACAGTACTGCAGTATTGGCGAAAGTTCACCTTAGGGCAAAATGGCAGCGCTTCTGTTGACTTCCGTTTGGGGACAACGATAGAAGACGGAAGAGAAAACATAAAGGAGACAAGATGAAAGACAGAAGGAAGAAGATGAAGAAAAGTGTAAGGCACCTACCTTAAGCAGCTCCCTGCCGTCTTCTTCTCTTCCCCGGCAGAAACGCCGGCACCGCACACTCGAACTGGAAGCAGCCGCTCGCGCACGCGGCCGCTTCATGAATATTTATGAAGCGGACCGCTGGCTGGATTCCGCCGCTTCGCTATGGCGACGCAGGACGCATCACGTCCCGGACGTCGGGGAACGCCCCCCGGGCTATTTAAACCTCGAGCACAGTATCCACAGTGCTCGGTTATACTGGTCCTGTCCGTATTTCGTGAGCTCCTCCGTAGCATATATATATATTATATTTGCCTTGTTCCTGTTCTCCCGGTATCGACCCTGGTCTGCTAAACGGCTTCCTGTGTTTTCTCTGGTTTCCTGACCCTGGCTCTTCCTGCTACTACGTGTACTTCTGGCATCCTGACCCCGGCTATCCATACCGACTACGTGTACCTCTGGCATCCCGACCCTGGTCTACTAAACGGCTTCCCTCTGACCACTCGTGCTTACAGCTACACTACCAAGTGCCCTGTAACCCTCACCAGGCCCCTTGCGTGTGTTCTGTTTCTGAGCAAGTGTGTTCCAGTCCTGCACATCGGATTCCTTCTGGTAAAACGAACCTCACACCTATATACTAATACACACACACATATACTAATCCACACATATATACCAATCCACACATATATA
>VKOC01016458.1:0-10789 GCA_009364415.1 Spea multiplicata
AAATAATATGATACAATCAAAACGATGTAATCTAAAGAAAGCCCTTCTTGTCCTGGACAAAAACCAATATATAACTTGTGTGGGTACCTTTTACCTTTAAAATTACAGCTAAACACGAGCAGCGCAGAAATGTTAAAACGGCCTTTGTCATGAAGGGTACAAAAAGTAAAATTAGCCTTTGTAACGAAGGGGTTAAACAGCTTGTGCCATCTTTCCACCACCTTTCCACAAATTAATTATACATCTATGATACACACACTTTTACAGTCACTCACTAATTCACACTTTCATTCACACAATCATTTATTCGCTCACTCATTCACTCGGTGCCCAAGTCTACTTAAAACCAGTGCAGGAACATTGCGAGTCTATTACTTCTTAAAATCTGGCCAATTCTGGTATCAGGTTTAGTACTGATACTAAAGTACTAAAGTACAGGTTTGCTGCTTTGACAACAATGGGAACAATGTATTTAATAAAAAAACAAATGTTAGATTGTATTCACAGAGTCATATAGCGTGTTAAAGTGTTCGGGACATAGGAGATGGCGAGAAGGATTGCTGAGCAATTTTTGTGCAAGGATCAATTGGAGGGTAAGAAAAAGAGATGCATAAGAGAAATATATCGGGAATGATTTACCTGGGGTTTCCAAATATTTGGATGGAATCCTGAAGAGTCAAAAAATACATGAAGGACTAAAGGGAAAGAATAAGACAACGGGAGAGAAACTTACTGCATACACATCATCAGATGCTTAATTCCATATTCTTCTACATACTCACTCAAAACTTGATTGACAGAAAGCACCCCTCCGATTATAACATCTCCACCTTGAAAATATTCGTAATCCTGGATGCATTTTCTAATTCTCAGATCACAGGCCGGAGAAGAAGTCTGAATTTTAGACATTACTGGTGTTAGACGCAGGATTAAAAAGCACCATATTGCTTTAATGGGATGGAGTGCCGTCCTTCTACATAAAATAATGCACATCAATGTTATGCAGTAAATCAAATGGTCTCCATGGGTTCCAGAAGGATACAGTATGACATACGGCACAGGCAGCTGCTGCATATCTAGATCAGTGGATTGAATCGTAGAGAATGCTGCTGCTTTTATACATCGCAGTTTAATGCACTTCAATGGAACCTGAATTTAGCTCGACACATCTGTGGTTTGGGAGAGCGGTTTCATCATGTTCTTTAAATACAGCATTGAGAATATAGGAGAGTAATAATAATATCACCAGTATAATCAGAATCACAATAATCATTTTGAATTAGTTTATTTTCTTAACATTGTTTTAATAATTGTCTCCAACTTTTGTTTTTCAGAAATACAAGAGTTTAGGCTATAGGACCAAAAAGATGTGGACACCTGACCATCACACCTATTTACTGTAAGCTTGTTGGATAGCCCATTCCAGATTTTGGGTGTTTCTGTGGGAACTTTAGCTAAAAGACCATTAATGAGGTCAGACACTGATGTTAGACAAGAAGCTGCATTTCAGGTTATCCCAGCTGTGACAGGACGCCCTGTACCCTGATTGGGTACTTCGGCCAAACGTTGCTTCCTCCTGCCGGGACACCAATGATTAACCCCTTCAACGCCAGACAGAACCAGTGTTTTGGAGAGATGGGGCGATGTCACTGCGTCGGAGCTGTGTTGGCCCTGTGGCTAGCCGAAGCTTAGCTACCCAAAATGACAATAAAGGATCATAGCAGCCCACCCCAATCTTCAGACAGCACTTCAGACAGCATGTTGAGGTGAGAACAGGAACTCAGTTTATTTGAAAACACAGGGGTATTTAAACAGTATAAGGGGTAATTTACATGCAATAGACACAACGAGCCACAGAAAGTTCCCCATCAGGTCCTCCTTTGCACACGGCTCAGTATTTGCACTCTGTCCACCTCAGCCCGGTAGGGAGTCGCTATTGTAGTCTGTGGGCAGGATGGTAAACACAGGCATCTCCCTGACTTCTGACTGAAACCTGCTAGTTATCAGATCCAGGTACACAAGAGGTCTCTGACCCGATGGAGAGTAACACCACACATAAACCCCCTCCCAAAATGCAGTCTTTAGAGTCTCTGGTACTCAGTCCCCTCCAGGAGCCCATGGCACAGAGGCTTCCGTGACACCAACAATGTTCGGCGGTGTTAACTTGTCTTTATGGGGCGCAGTCATGCTGGGACAGGAAAGGGCCTTCCCCAAACTGGTGCCGCAGAGCATGCAATTGTCTAAAATGTCTTTGTATGCTAAAGCCTTTACATTACTCTTCACTGGAACTAAGGGGTCCAAACCCTGACAAAAATCCCAGTCTATTATCCCTCCTCTACTAAGAGTGAGTTTTCTCCTGCAGTTCTTATGGAGTGACCAGCAGATGGTGAATTGCAAAGCACATGGATGAGGTGAAAAAGGGGCCATTGGAGTTTGGGGTGAGGAGTGGAGAGTTGGATGCCAGAGGTGAAGGACCTTTGCTGAGAGAGAAGGAGAGTGAGAGAGGCCTAGGAACAGAGACCTGCTTCAAATCCATGCTCAGAGGAGAGTTGCAGCATCCTGGCAGAATCTTCTAGCAAACAGAGATACAGAGCTGCTTGCAGCAGAGTTGGCAATGAAGAGGTTAAAGGCTGAACTGCCCTGATTGCAGATGGTGGAGTGGTAAGCCTAAAATCTCTCCCCCCGTATCCACAACAGGGCACCCAGAATTCAGCCACACATCAATAAAAGATTTTGATCTCCAGTCCCACTGACATACTGAAGTTTCCAATACAATTCAACCCATACTGTGGAGTAAGTTACTCATGGGCCCCAACTGTGTTATGTGCACCAACTAAAGGTACCCAGCGGCCACTAGGGCGAAGATTAGGGTGGGCCGCAGTGATTGTTGTGGGTGGATGAACCTTGTATTGTATATTTCATATTGTGTATATTTCATTCTACTATATTTCATGTTTTTCTGTTGCATTTATGCATAGTGTTTTGCTGTGCAATACAAAGTTAATTTTAAGTTAGCCCTGTGTCAGTTTTATTAATCACTCGGCTATGTTCCCAGCGGGAGCTCATATCCATACCCTGGATGCTCCGTTGGGTGGAGGCACTGCCACAGTAATGTATCCCAACTCCCAGGTAGCGGAGGCTCAGGATTGGCCTGCAGAGCACAAAGAGGTAACTGGGGTAAATGACCACAGAGATATTGGTGGGTCTAACCAAAAACCCGTTACACAAAAAATGAATAGTTTATTTAGTTTATGTATAACTACTTTTCCCCAATTACATGCTTAATGTTTGTCAATTTAATTACCACTATAAAATATATAATGGGTCCAGCACGCATAAAGCAGGATTCCTTGTAATAATGTAGCCTTTTATTCTGTATTCCATGAGCATTTTTTCTCTATAAAGTGCAAAAAATAGCAGAATAATTTGGGGTAACAATTTTTAAAAACTGAATGCTTTTTAAATTATTTTGTTAACACAACTGGCGACTACAAAAAAAAGTAACTACACAGAATTTTCTCGGTGAGCTGTTAAAGGGCTAATATTAGTGTTAGGGTCCGTTCATTTAGTTCCCTGGTATGATCATAAGCAGTTTGTGGTAAAATATGTTTGTGGTAAATATGATGCTTTGGAAAGACTAGAGCGTCATAACTAAAAATGTAGTAAAGAGCAGATAAGCAGCTCTTGAATTTAACGCCAGATATCTTTAGATATCTGAATTAGACAAAGAGGTAGCCAGAGGAGTTATAACATGCATTCTATTATACTGTGCTAGGATGAGAGTCCATTGGGTGTATATTTACTATAGGATAGGATATAGGATACTAAGTCACATTTCTCATACATTATCGAGGACACCTTAACTGCATTGGTACCCAAAAAGGGTCAATTTACAGTTTTGTTAGCGCAATACAGCTGGATTAGTGCAAACATGGTATTTGACGAAAAAAATTGCTTGTTTTTCGGGTTAGTACAAATCTCTGATAATAAAAAGGCACCCCAGTGTCACGTACAAGTAGTTAGTAGACACCGTGGTCAGGTAGGACTCCACAGAACAGGTCAAACAAGCCAAGGTCAGGTTTCCGGAGAGCAGGATAGTCATATAACGTAGCCGAGGTCAGGATTCAGGAAAACAGGATAAACGTAACCGTAGCCGAGGTCAGGAATCAGGAACACAACAAAGTCAGACAAGCCGGGATCATACACGAGAATACAGGAACCAAAACGCTATCTGGGTGCTAGCACAAGGCATAGACGACCATCAGAAGGCAAGGTGAAACTGGTCTGAGGGGTTTAAATGGAGAACCGCAGAGGAAGTCTGAATCTCCCATCAGCCCCTCATGACATCACTTCCGGTGTCTGTGACTCGTGGCCATCTTGTGGATGGCGTAATCTCCCTTCATAAATTCCTCTAGTATGCGAGTTCGCCACTAGAGGTCGCGCAGCAGCAGGACGCCGTGTACCAGGAGGTCTGCCTCTCCTGCGCGGCACTTCAGAGGAAGGAAGCGGCCTTGCGGTGGAGGGGGGTCTCCCTCTCCTTCGTGGGGGCTGCTGCGGAGGTGGCCGTGCGGTGGAGGAGGGTCTCCCTCTCCTTCGTGGAGGCTGCTGCGGAGGTGGCCGTGCGGTGGAGGGGGGTTCTCGCGACGTGGGAACCGAGGACGGGTAAGTAACACCCAGCATACCAAAATGTTTTGGTTTCGTTCATTCTTTGCCTGCTATAGATGAGCCATCATTCCCTCACATTTTCTAGGAAGGTTGCCAGAAATGACAAGATTTATATGGGGTCAGACAGGTTTAAATAAATCTAACAGGTGCTGCTTATTAAGTATTAGCAAATGCAAATTCTCCAACAAATAAAAAGGACAGGGTGCTCAAGAGGTTACATGCAGCAAAAGAAAAAGAAATACAGTTAACCTTTGTAATGCTAGCGATATCTATACACTGAATAAATTCTAAGATCACTCATAAACACTAAACGTTTAATATCTTTACAAATCTCAACTAATACACCAATTTATAATAGAGATGGGGAAAAGAAAAATCTCAGGTGTTCTGTGGACCTCAAGTTCCTTTTGCTGGGTGTTCTACAAATCCATCCCCTCAATAAAGGAATTAACTAAGACTTTATTAGAGTAAATAAAAGTTCAAATCTCAGGGGTTCTGTGGACTTTAAGCTTCTTTTGCTCCCGTGCTCCCTGTCAGCAGATCAGAGGAGGAAAGAAAGCGGCTCAAGTTGAGTGAGCAGGTAGGTGTAGGGCAGATTCAAGGCAGGGGAAGAGTGCAGGGGGGCACAGAAGGACTGGGGGGCATAGAGAGAGGGCAACACATTTTATTTCCGAATACAAAAAGCCCCCCGGATTGTGCCCGAATGAAAAAGGCAGGAAACAGAATTTTTTGTCAGAAACTGAATGAATCAAAAACTAAAATAAAAAATTTAACCAAAAGGATTTTTGGCCTCATGCACAAGTCATTTACCAAATCATATCCTGAATTGAACAACATAGCAGTAATGCATCATTGACCCTTTGAGGTCCTATATTAGAATATATCTTACAAAATGTTTGTAGTTCAATGTGACCACTAGATGTCACTATTATAAGGAAGAATTAACCATATTATTATTATTATAAAGTGATTCTGAATGTGATGAAGAGGATTATAAAAATGATTCATACAATGAAAATATATAGAGACTAACATAATATTCTCAATTCTCCATTTATTAAAAGACATGAAAATACAAATAGGTCAGTATCCGCAAACATGTGTACAATAGGTCAATATGCATGTATGAATGCAACCACATCAGGCTGACATTAAAAGAAGAAGAAATACACAGAAATACACAGGTGTACCACATATATATGCAAAACCACATCAAACCCGGATCTCGTTACAAGGCAGAAAAAGCAAAACATTGTATAAAATAAAATAAAAAAAAAAGGCTCGAGACCATAGAGTGGTACACATGGAGAATGTAAGTCGAATACATGAGTTGCCGGAGAGGGGAATGAGTCACAGTGAACTACAGCAACATAACAGGGATAGAAATCCCAACCAGTGGAGAATCGTGCAAGAAGAGTGCAAAAAGCATACCAGCAGATGTACTCAAATAGGTGAACCCAGGAGGTACAAGTATATAATATTAAAAGAAAAAAAAAGGAAAGGAAAGCAATGATAACAAGAGTAATGACTAAAAAAATAAAATAAAAAATAAAAACAAACATTCCATACCATAGTATACGTAAAAGGCCCTCAAAACGGGGTACAATGCTCAGAGCAGGAGAACACGAGTTCTCGAGGTGCAGGCCCAGCAGGAACTAAGCTGGGGAGCCGACCCCTAGTACCTTGACAAAAGCCGAGGATGACAAAAAGGATTGCCATGGCAACCACTTCAGCTCATTCTTACAGGCCGACCCTCGCGAAGAATGCACCAGTTGGAGACTAACATAATATATGGTTATATTAATGTGTTTTTTTCCGAAAGTTAAATTAACTTTAACTTCAGGGGGGCCAAAGGGGTGCCGAGCGGTTGCTGAAGACGACCGCTCGGCAACTCTTGGGCCCCTCTGACTGACAGAAATCTAGGACTCCTCTGCTGGCGGCCGCCGCCTGCCTCAGCGCTTCAACTCCTGTGTTGGAAGCGTGAGGCGTTTGTCTCGGGTGCCGGCGCTTCACGCTGGGCGGCGGCATATGCCGTCATACGGCCGGAGCTCCCGGCACCCGAGACAAACGCCTCACGCTTCAAACACAGGAGTGGAAGGTAAGTGAGGCGGTGGGGGGGTAGATCCTGAAGAAGGGGGGTTAGGGAGGAAGAGGGGAAGATCTGAGAAGGGGGTTAGGGAGGAAGAGGGGAGATCCTGAAAAGGGGGTAAGGGAGGGAGAGGGGAGATCCTGAAAATGGAGGTTTACGGGAGGGAGAGGGGAGATCCTGAGAAGGGGGGGTTAGGGAATGAGAGGGGAGATCCTGAGAAGCGGGGTTAGGGAGGAGAGAGAGAGTGGGTAGGGAGGGAGAGGGGAGATCCTGAGAAGGGGGGGTTAGGGAATGATGAGGGGAGGAGAGGGGAGATCCTGAAAGGGGGTAGGGAGGGAAGGGGAGATCCTGAGAAGGGGAGGTAGGGAATGAGAGGGGAGATCCTGAGAAGCGGGGTTAGGGAGGGAGAGAGGAGATCCTGAGAAGGGGGTTAGGGAGGGAGAGGGAGATCCTGAGATGGGGGGGTTAGGGGGGAGGGGGAGATCCTGAAAAGGGGGGGTTAGGAGGGACGAGGGGAGGCGGAAGAGGAGGGGAGAGGAATCCTGGAATGGGATTAAGGGAATGAGAGAGGAGATCCTGAGAGGGGGCTTAGGGGAGGGAGAGGGAGATCTGAGAAGGGGGTTAGGGAGGGAGAGGGGGATCCTGAGAAGCGGGGGTTAGGGAGGGAAGGGGAGATCCTGAGAAGGGAGGTTAGGGAATGAGAGGGAGATCCTGAGAAGGGGGGTTAGGGATGAGAGAGGAGATCCTGAGAAGGAGGTTAGGAATGGGAGAGGGAGATCCTGAGAAGGGGGTTGGGAGAGAGAGGAGATCCTGAGAAAGGGATAGATGGGTTGGGGGTGGGGGGCCCTTAACAGATTCTCGCACCAGGGCCCTGAAGTTTCTAGTTACGCCCCTGCTCCTGAGCAGCCTGTGGCTGGGCACATAAACCTATGTAACATGGAGTGAAAGAAAGGGAGAGCAGTACAGGAAAGGAGAAAGAAGCTGAACAGCCAATCAGAGCAAACTCTGTGCCTCTTCCTGCCTGTATGCAGATGAACACTGGGATAGAGGAGCCGGCTCTGACTGGAGTATTCAGATAATATCCATTAAACATGTGCATTCAAATCTATACAAATTGCAAATTTAACGAAATGTCCATATTTTGTCAATTCGTATTAATCTCTAAAAATGAGGCAAACCCCCCACGAAACAAACGGAAGCTAAGCAAAAAGCTCTGCTTTTTCATTTGTATTTTGTGGGCTCATTCACTCTCATCCACATTCTTTCACACTCTCAATCACTATCTCTCTCACTCTCTCTGATTGTCTCCCAAACTTCTCCATTGACCTCTCCATGTCTTCTTATTCTTCTGTCTTCATCCATATCTCAGTGGACTTCTGTAAATGTCAAAGGTTCCGGTAATGTCCCCCCCACTGGATTAGGATTAGATGAAGGGGTGTTTTGGAAGCTCCAACCATTTTGCCGAAGATAACCTTCCCTGAACTTCTGAAAAAATGGTGAGCTTCCAGTGGAGAAGGTAGGGAGCCATTCAGAGTGAGAAAGAGTGAATGAGAGTGAGAAAGAGTCATTAAGTGAAAGATTGAGAGGCAATTTTGTCTTCCAAATTTAACCCCCCCCCCATTTTCATACAAAATGAATGAGCAGTAAACAGAATTCATTGTCCAAAAACAAATAGGCCAAAAAGAACCAAAACATTTTTTTGGAACATGTCTAATATCCATACCCACTGTAGAGCTGGTCTGCTGGTATCAGTCAGACTTTGAGATTGATCCAGAGCTCACAGTCTGAGCAGGCTACTACAAATCGAGTAAATATACTATGGGATAAGGACTCAGGACCACCTACAATTCCAGGGACCTGGAGTAATTGATCCATGTGCTCATTGGTTAAAGAAGCCCCAGTTACTTTGGCCCATCATGGGATCGTCGGTTTGGGTCAGATCCATTACTATATTAGTAATGTAGAACATTGCAGAAAGCAACAATTTCAACCCAACCAACTCATGGAACTGACCCAAACAGATGAGCCTAGGGTGGGCCACAGTAACTCGAGCTGGTTTAACCTATATTAGTAATCTATTACTACTTATTATATTTATCCGACACTTAAGTATACAATTATTTATTACTGTTTCCAAGCAGGTATGTTTTTGTATTAATTTCTGGTCTAAATAAAATAATGTAACATTTTGGCAAAAATATACAGCCTAACAGTCCAGCGCTGGAGGTCAATATGGCAAAAATCTCTACTGCCACCATGTATTTGCCTTTGGTGCTCAGATAGGCCGGGATCATTGCGATCCAAACGCTGCAGAACACCAGCATGCTGAAGGTGATGTATTTGGCCTCATTAAAACTTTCTGGTAATGTCCTGGCTAAAAAAGCTATAATAAAACTAAGAGCTGCCAGAAGCCCCATATAACCCAAGACACAGTAGAAGGCAACAACCGAGCCTTCATTACACTGAACGACAATCTTGCTATTGTAAGAGTCCATGTCCAACTCCTCAAATGGGGAAGAAGTAGCTAACCAAGCAATATTAATAATAACTTGGACAGATGAACATAACACAACTATAGAATTTGACAGTTTAGCATCAAGCCATTTTTTCCAGTCACTGCCTGGCTTTGTGGCCCTGAACGCAATGCAAACCATGATAGTCTTGGCCAACACAGAAGACACAGCTACTGAGAAGATGACTCCAAAAGCAGTTTGACGCAGCATGCAGGTTATATCCACAGGACGACCAAGGAACAGAAACACGCAGAGGAAGCTCAGCATGATGGAGACCAAGAGAACGAAACTGAGGTTCCGATTATTGGCTTTTACAATTGGGGTATAACGATAGTAAGTAAATATTCCCAGTATTAAAGCTGTGACCAGGGTAAAGAAAGCTGAGAGTGACATCAGTACTAGAGCAATCACATCTTCAGTGAAATAAAGAAACTCTAATTGTTTGGGAATACACTGATCTTGATTCCTATTTGGCCATTCACTCTTGGAGCATTGTATGCAGTTTTCACTATCTGTAAAATAAAATGTTTTCATGAATACCAAAGGTCAACTTAATATATATATATAAAGATTAAATATTACTATTCAGAAGGGCATGACAATCTTTTAAGTAAATGAATAGGATCATAACAATGGTTGCTCTGTATAAATGCTAAAAAATAACTATTTGGCCTATTTGCAAGGAAATTATCTTGAGTAGCATGCTCTGGAAATATTGTGCGGCATAGGGAGGTCAGACCTGGTCCCCCCCTTCTTTATGGCCAAAAGTATGCTGGATTTCATCCCTGAAGCTATTTATGGTAGCTGGGATGCAGTTGTTGGTAAAACTAGGAATTGTTTGGTTACTAGAGAATAGTCGGGTCAAACCAGGAAAGGGAAATAAGCCAAATCAAAATCCAGAAGCAAAGTCAACTAGCCGAGTCAATACCAGACGTTCAGAAACCAGGAGCCAAATCAGCGGAACAGGAGCAAGGTCAACAAGCCGGGTCAGAACGAAGAAATCTGTCTCAGTAATCACGTACAAGCAAATCATAGATACACCAACCAAGGGTAACCTAGGCTTAAATGGGGAGAGATTTAGGCGTTTCCTGAGGGTAGGGGTCACCTAAGGTTCTAAGATATCAGGTTTTGACCATACGGTGGCGCTGTGGTACTGATTTGCTGCAAGGCCGACAACGCGGTAAAGGGTAGCGAGTGCAGACTGTGTATTCACTACCTGGAAAGATCTAGCAGCAGTCCGGGAAGCCGCCTGTGTCACTTTTTCGCTGGGCTATTCAGGAAGGTAATCCCCGCAGAAGTTCTTCTGCCCAGACTACTGCTACCGAGAGGAGACTCTCAGCAGCCGCAGCCCAGGACTTAGATGATCCCAACAGCGGACTACCTCCCACCAGCAGGATATAGTTACTGAGCAAAGGCAACAAGGTGCAGCACTAGACAGATACACGGAGCAGGATGGTCGGACGAGCCAGGGGTCTGATACACGGAGCAGGATAGTCGGAGAAGCCAGGGGTCTGATACACGG
>VKOC01016463.1:0-27285 GCA_009364415.1 Spea multiplicata
TATGCACATCTGCTCCACGGCTTGCTACTCTGCCCCACATATGCCAGTCTTTCCCCTTATATGCCTTATACCCCCCTATATGCCTTATACCCCTATATTCCACTCTGATTCCCTGATATGCCTTATACCCCCTATTTGCCATTCTGCCTCCCTGATATGCCTTATACCCCCTCTACTTGCCAATCTGCCCCTGTTATGTGCCTTATACCCCCTATATGCCCCCCGACTTACCAATGCATCCCCAGACTTGTCCCTCTGTGCTCCATCCTCCCTGGTGTCAAGTGGGGGCAGCTGGTGAATGTCTGCGCACAACCTTCACTGCTACCCGAAACTTCTATGACTGAGCACCAGAAGGTCACATCACGCTGGTGCTCCATCCTAAAACATCTACCTGGTGCCCGTAGACAACCTCCGCTGCTGCTCGCCGGTACTTCCGCTGGGGCTTCTATGGTGGAGCACCGGAAGGACATGTCACGCTGGGGCTCCATCATAGAAGCTCCGGCAGAAGTCCCGGCAGCAGCGGAGGTTGTCTGCGTACATCATGCAGACATCCATTGGCTGCCAGAGAGGAGGATCCAGATCCCCTGTAACGCTGAAGGGGATCTGGATCTTAGTCTTGTAGTAAGACCTCTATTTGAGGTCTGATTGTAAGTCGACCTCAAATATAAGACGAGCATTCGCTCTGAAAAAAACTTTGTCTTATAATCGAGCAAATACGGTACATTAGATGCCTTCAAAAGAGGTCTAGATTTTTTTTTTAGAAATGCATGGATTTGAAGTAGCTTAATTAGGGGTTTTTGCCTTCTTTTAGATCAAGAGTAGGAAGGTTAGGTAGTAATGTTGAACTTGATTGAACTTGATTGGCCTTTTTTTCAACCTTATTTACTATGTAACTATATAACTACAGTATCTCACAAAAGTGAGTACACCCCTCACATTTTTGTACATATGTTATTATATCTTTTCATGTGACAACACTGAAGAAAAAACACTCTTCTACAATGTATATATAACTACAGTATCTCACAAAAGTGAGTACACCCCTCACATTTTTGTACATATGTTATTATATCTTTTCATGTGACAACACTGAAGAGAAAACCCTCTTCTACAATGTAAAGTAGTGAGTGTATAGCCTGTATTGCTGTCTTTTCTCGATTGCATTCTTCCCTGGTGACCATGTTACCTTTCTAACATACACATTCAGGTTGCTGGGTAGAATAATAATGACCAAGAAGTACACAAGACTAAGGAAGAATTCAGCTCAGACCCAGTGAATATCAAAAAACACCTATGTGAGGCATAAAAATTGGGCATTCTGTTACACTATATTAACAGATATTGCTTAGCCCGCTACATCAAAATAACCCAAGATTGCCAATTCCTATGTAATTTTTCATGGCTATAATCCTTACCAAGGAGCTCAAACAGCGCTGTGTGTCTATTTGCAGGTTCTGACCAAACCTTGAGGTTGAGCAACGCCACAAAGGTGCCTCATTAATGATGTCCAGAGAAGACTTTAAATTGCATGAGTCTCATTGGGTTAAAAATGCAATGCAGCCCCACTGATTCAGCATCTTGGTAAGCAACATAGCCATGAAAAATTAGATAGGGCATGCATAAGAATCTTACATGTTATATGCAATTTCTCTTTTACTGGAGTAAAATGTAGGTTATACATTGGGTGGTTATATGCCAAAATTGTTAAAATGTTGACACTTGACTGTTGACTGTCTGATCAAAGTGGATGTGTTTCAGTGTAATTGTTACAGCCAAAATGTGCTACAGGTCCTGTACAGAAGAGTACAGTCAAAGTGGTAGAAAAAAATATCATGCTAAAATAGGGTTTGCTTATGTATCAAAATGCTGAATATTTTTCCAAAACGCGTAGTTGGGTCTTTGCATCTGTGTCAGGTTGAACTAGTAGGATATATAAAATGCTTTTTAGCTTCTCGTCTTACATTTCACACAGATCTCTGAGGTGCCAGCTGAATGAAGACCAAAAAAGCCTAGCAAATTTATTTAATGTTAACCATAGCTGAAAAAAGTTCCTAACCCCCCCCAAAAAATTAAAAGGATTTTTCAAGGGTTGGTTTTAATTTCAGCTTTCTGTACCTGACACAAACTGATACAACTTAATATGCAAATTGAGCAGTTATTTCAATGTACATTAGGCATTATTTCAATGTTATTAGGCAATAAAGTAAAAATATTAATCTCTATGGAGAAATTGAAACAGAAAAAAAAATTGCATACTATGAAATTATATTGAGAAACATAAAATATTAAAGTATACATTACAAAATATATGCAATATTACATTATGTTTCTTTTGGTTACATTGAGATTATTATTATTATTAATCTTCACAATAAATAACAAGTTCAGTAGCAATTAATTAAACATTTTTTTTTAATTTATTAAAGGTTTAGTTATCATGAAAAAATATATGTTTATCATTCAGTAAAATTATCTGAATATGAATTAGGAATTTCATTCACAAAACTTTTACACCAGAAGCTTATAAAAATAAATCTTTTCTCACATTATAAATTGGGAATTTTTATTTTAACCAATAAAATAAAAATTCCCAATTTATTATGCAATAAAAGATTTTTTTTTGTAAACTTCTGGTGTGTTGCCCAAAAATAATTACAATAGTGGTTGCTAGTTCTAGTATCTGATAAGTGTGATACTAGTGTGATATTTAATGTTTATGGTCTGTCACGCACAGCGAGGTTGGAGACACTGGTGCAGATAGAACACAGGGAGCAGACAGGTTCAAGGTCAAGCCGAGGTTGGGGTACCAGAGGTCAGAATAAATGATAATCAAACCGGGGTCAGGAATCCAGAGGTCAGAATAACAGGAACAAGCCAAGGTCAAACACTGAAGACGAAAATCGAAACGTGCACTGAGGAGTAGCACTATGAAACAGAGGGCAAGGTCTAAGTGTCCACTGAAGGTTTATAAAGACCATAACCTTTAAGTATAGGTACATGCAGTACTGGTTCTTACCACCAGAGGTGGATGGAGGTCTTCCTCTCCTCCGCGGTGGCTGCTGTGGCTGCTGCGGCTGCAGGCTGACGGAGGGGGGTCTCATTCTCCTCCGCGGCGGTGGGTGAGGCTGCCGGCTGACGGACGGGGGTCTCTCTCTCCTCCGTGGCGGTGGCTGAGGCTGCCGACTGGCGGAGGGAGGTCTTCCTTTACTCCGTGGTGGCAGCTGAGGCTGCTGGCTGACAGAGGGGGTCTCCCTCTCCTCCGTGGCGGCTGGTGATCCAGGTAGGTCATTTTTATAAGACAACTTAAGTAACTGTTAATTAAACTGTTAATTAAACTATTATTTTTGTATACCAAAGCATAAAGTTCAGTTTTTATTTTATTTTCTCATTCTGATAGATAAGGAAAAAAATTAAAGAAATCCATATTGTCTACTAGCATTACAGTGATTAAATCGCTAGAACAAATCCAACATGTGTGCATTTTTGTCAAAACAGCAACAGCTGCTAATTCCCAACGCATCGGCAGAGGTTGCTGTCCAGCTTCTGCAGTCTGGGTATATTTGGCAACATTTCTGTAATGGAAGAGTGTGAAAGATTTTATGTGAAGAATATTGGCAAAATTTATTTTAATATGATCTCATTCTTGTTTGCCATTGCCCAAATTAACACATTCTCAGGCTTTTGCTTAAAACGAGAGGTTTCTTTTACACTTGGCTACTAAGGAAATAATCATTCTAAAACAACAAGTCATCGCTCCAGGTTTATTTTACTTATATTCCTTTTTAAAAAACCAAACCATTATAAATAAATCTACAATAATAGATATTTGAGAGGTATAAAAAGTAAATTACTCCAAATTCATTTAAGCAGGCAAATTATTTCAAATTTAGAATTACAAAATATTAATTATTATCAACAAAATGATCAATATTAACTGGAAACAATTCAGAACAAAATGCAAAGAAAGCAATGCTGTGATTTTAGGTAAATAAGATCCCTTTACTTGAGGTACTTTTGATGGGGCAGTGCCACCACACTAGATCATTTACAATTAGCTTATTTTAAAAGTATTATAAATATAATCTAATTATAATGATACATAAATAGGCTGAAAAAATACACATGTATACAACATTGCCCCCCTTGGTAATAAATTCCTCTTTGACGAGGGGAAATATAAATCCCCATATTTCTTATGCTAAATTTAATTGTTTAGCTAGAAATACTTCCAATCTAAAAGGTAGTGACTGGAACTGCCAAAATAACTTAATTTGGCAGAAAAATTCCACATGTAAACAGATGTTAAAAACCTTTTACTACAATAATACTGTACTCTGCTAAGATAGAGGCAGATTTGGTGTCTGCAGTTTGATGACATTTGGAGAAGAGATGTGCAGCTAAACTAGCTGGCAAATTATTGAGCGCTCCCTGTTTAAGAGGGAAGCAGTTAGGAGTCTTGTGAGCAGAGACTAAAGGATGGCATATGAGAATCAAAAACACAAGTTTTGTAGTGCGGTGGAAACTCTTGCGTCACCTTGTTAACAATGTATTATGAAGAGCTAACCCTGGCAAGGAGAGCTCTTTGAACCATGTAAAATGCTTACTTAAATGTGATAGATTTCAAGATTTTCGTCTCACAGCAGCAACTATGCATTTTGCTGTGCCCAACCTAATAATTCATAGTTAATTTAGAGATGAAATTTCACAACTGCAAAGCATTTGATACTTATATTTGCAGAGATCCAGATTAAGACACAACTGAAAAAAGAAAGCAATAAACAGATATCGGTAATACACTCACAAAAACACAGATAATTCAAAGTACTAAAAGACAGTTTGCCGCTATGACAAGTGGATTTACACTTTATGGGTAAATCAAATTTTATTATCTTTTCAAAGGTTTTGGGGAGGGATACAGAAAGGAAGAAGGGGGGGGGGCAAAGTACATTGCAATAAAGTACATTACATCAGGACTCCCAACACAACATCGAGCATGAGAGGACCCATGAGGTAGCAACAAGCCACGGGACCAGGCATAAATCTGGTAGAGATAAAACATGCAGGAGAGGAAAGAGGGGGGGATAACAGAGGGAAGCGGTATGGGGAGGACGAAGGGAGAAAAAGAGGGAGGGAAGAAGGAGGGAAGGGAGGAGAGAAAAAAAAGGGAAAATGAAAAAGAACGGGAGAGCAGCTAAAAAGGCGAGACAGGAGAAGCAAAGGGTTTAGGTAAGCAGGGAACGAGCCAGAGGGCCAGACACAAAGTCCAACCAATAGAACCATGTTTTTTGATATCTCTCAATCGCCCCGGTCGCAGAGAGGTGGAACTCCTCCAATACCCTGGCCTGTTCTACCCAGAGAATCCATTCCTTAAGAGTAGGCGGGGTGGCGCTACCCCAATGCAGGGGGATCAGTGCCTTTGCCGCCGTAAGGAGATGGCGGAAAACCGACTTCCAGAACCAGGAGGCGGAATACTTCATGTGAAAAAGGAGAAAAAATTCTGGCGTAAACGGTATGGCTCTATCCGTAAAATGATGCAACTGAAGATGGATGGATTTCCAAAAGGGAAGGATACGTGGGCAGAGCCACCACAGATGGAGAAGAGAGCCCGGGACAGCAGCACATCTCCAGCAACTGTTCGGTACATCTGGGCAATAAGCGGAGATAACAGAGGGAGGTCGATATCAATTGGCCAGCAACTTATAAGACATCTCTTGGTCTCTGTTACTCCTAGAGCAATGATGACACAGACCTTCTCCCATTGCTCCGAGGAAAGGACAATCTGCAGCTCAGACTCCCATCGCTCCATAAAGGGGGGAGAGCCAGAGCTGAAGGCTTCAACAAGTAAGCCATATAGACGTGATATACCATGGGGTGGAAGGGAGGGCGCCACACAAAGGACCTCGAACCTGGTTAAATCCCAGAAACACATTATGCTTTTGGACTAAGGACCGAAAGAAGCTATGCAATTGAGCGTGATGGAGCACATCAGTAAGGGAGGGAGGAGAACGGGCAGCGAGCTGAGCCAGTGGTTTGACGCCAGCTGTAGTCAATTAAAAGCGGATGTCGGACCGCACCAAAGGGGAGGAGGACGGAAAGAGGGTGGCATTCATTCCAGGAGGGAAATCAGGGTTACTGCGAATGGACGTTAAGGGAGAGGGAATAGTGGACAACCTAGTCTGTCCTACAATCGAGAGCCATGTGGCCATGGTACCACGAATAAAAGGATGGGGCCGCGCTGCACCCTGAGCCGTCGGAATCGAAAGCCAGGGCAACACACCCACGGGAAGACCCAGTAAGGCGGTCTCAATCGCCACCCACTGTTTATGACTAGGATTATGAGACCATTCCAGAACTCGAAGTAAGTGGCAAGCCCTGTAGTAAGAGCGGGGGCAAGGTAAAGCTAACCCGCCCTGAGATTTAGGAAGGATCAAAGTAGAGAAGTGAATCAGATTTACACTTTAGTGATAACCATGTTTTTAAGTATCTGTTTGCTTCGGAACATCATAAACCGATGTTTGGAACTGATCAAATATAATATAAGTCCCAGTATCGTGCAGAGGTGTCCCCAGATGTTACAAGCCCCCCCTGACTTCTTTCTGCACAAGCAGGCCCTTTGTAGCTGACATTAATAGCACCTGCTGCTGATGACTACTATAATTACTATTATCCGGCATGAGCAATAACAACTGGCTTACTTTTGTGCAAAATTGGTACAGATCAACAAGACTTTATCACTGCATAAGTGTAGGTTCTTTGTTATGTTATGTTTGTTTTTAATAAACTATCTTGGATGTGTCCAATTATTTTCGCAAATATGGATACTGGTGTTTTAGTAATAGTTTGGGCCAAAATAGACTTTGACAATGAATATTCCATTCTGGCTTAATATTGTCATGACCCTTGCACTGCCCATGTCTCAAGAGGTCCCACTCCAACCCCCAAATAATAAGTAGCATGTAGGGTTGGATTTTTGAAACGGGCGAGACATTTGTTTAGAAAAGTTATGGCAAACTTTGTTACTCGTAACCATTGCTTTTATAACTAAGCCTTCAATGTATCACAAATCTATTCCAATCGAAATGCATCAGCATAACTGAACCCAAACAGGGGGTTCCGATTATTGAACCAGCATATGGCAACACTATCCCCTCTGCAGAGTGCTACCAGTCAGCTGGAGGTCTGTGGGTCGGTCAGGACAGAAATGCCATGAACTCCACTTTCTTTATAGGAATCTACCATCTCTAAACTCTAACCGTACAACATAACTTGCCAGTGTAGTTTTAAAACTCCTCCTATGTACTCCTTCCTTAACACCTAGAGCTTGGCACTGGAAAAGAAGAAGAGTAATACCCACCAAGAGCAACAATGAACAACTGCACAACGGGAAAAAAGGGGAGGTGTAGGGGGAGTACAACTTGCTTCTGTTATTTTTCAAAAGTTGTCCCTGCTGTCTCTGCCTGGGCTATATATCATCTCCCTTGATGCCCCTACACCCCACTTCTTCTGTTACCTCCCTTCCTTTTGCGTTAACCCCTTCCTGATGGGCTCATTAGTTGTTTGCGCGTAAGCTTCCTGCAGTGATGAGAGGCTCATGTCTCCCTTGCGCCAAAGGCCCCAGGCTATTCTTTTTTTGTAAATGGCTTTTTTTTTCCGCTTACAGACTCTGGCTGGACATTGTAAAATAATACTGATAAAAATTTCCAGGCAGCCATTGATTGGTTGTAGATTTTTGGTTTTTGCAAAAGAGTTTTTGTTACCATTTCAGAAATGTACACTTTCAATTATGGATAAGCCTACAAAAAAGCTTCATTGTTATATCTTACTCTTCTTTTATGAATAAAACTTTTCCAGCCTGAGAGACTGGAGTTATGTGTAGTTAATCAATGTTTCTGTAATGTATTGAAGACAGCTGTGGATACTTGAATTAATGCCAATTAATCTGTTGTGGTTTTTATTTGAGAAAGGGGAAGTTTTGTAAAAGAAAAGGATATTCCCTAATCTTTTCAAATAGCGTTTTGGATCTTTAAGGATAACAGTAACTAAAAAAGAAAGCCAGATGGGACCTGAGCTTAATCATTTTTAAGGGCAGTTTTTACAGCTCTGTAGTTTGATATTTGAGCTATATATTAGGTCACAAGATAAGTGTTGGTTTAAGTATTCAGTACCTAAAATGCATAGGATCAAAAAGACATACTCATTGATTTCCTGTATAGTTAAACATTTAATATGTATGTAGACAAACATATTTATGAAAACTGGGGCTACAAACTATAAAATGAATATATGTCCTATTACACTATATGACCAAAAGTATGTAGGCACCTGACCATATGAGCTTGTTGGACATTCCACTCCAAAACTAATATGGAGTTGGGGCAGCTCTACACCTACACACACACACACACACACACTCCTTACATACACTTACACACACATAGATCCATACACAAACACTAACATCTTACAAACATAGATACATTTAAATAAAACTGAAGAGAATTTGAGACCAATCAATGGAAGAAAGAGGGTCAACATTTGCTTAGCGTTATGGGGTTAAGATAAAGGATAGTAGTGGACTGGCTAAATTATCTTACATTAATTATCTTAATTAAATGAAAACTTTAGAGAGTCTTAGACACTGTGAGAAATGGCAGACTGAGGCTCACCAGGTCTCACACAGAAGAATCTCATACTGTAAAATGTTCAGACATAGCTCAACAGTGTCACATAAAGCAGCCACAATGAAATGAACAGATCCCCTGTCTGCTCTGCTCGTATATAGGCTCTATACCTTATTAGTCTGCGTTTGTAGCACAACCATTGGACAAGCCCTCTGCATGATGTGACAGGATTGAGCTGATTGGACAAACAAAGGTCGTCTCACTCAATGTCCCTCCTCTTAGTGCAGGCAAAATGGCCAGATTCTCCTCATCTTAGTGTAGTTAATCCCTACATCGCCATACCTGGGAACTTCTTCACTCTGGCTACCTGGAGCCTTCCCTTGCGGTACACGGCCAGGACTGCCCACTGACGTCGGTGGGAGTTCCTGTTGATGTCAGTGGGAAACACCCCCATTTAAAGGGTAAATGGGTGGGGAGTGGGGGGTGTCAAGACCCCATTCCCATGACTCGGGGGTTTCGAGTGTTGACCCAGAGAACCGGAGAAACGGTGCTTCACCCGGAGATGTACAGTATGCACATCACTGCCCAATAACAACTACAGTAGAAAAAGCGAAGCTGCTGCTGAATATTTTTTAAAAAATGACAAGCCAAAGTATTTTACTAAGGGCATTTTAACACTGTTTAGTGTTAACCATTTTAGCTCCAATTTGTGCCAAACATTTAGGTAAAATGTATTTCTTTAAATTTTCAACAAACACATTATATACAAATGAGTGGATAGAGAACTTATGTATATTTCTTGCAACATGCATTTTTATAGATTTTTACTAGATGCATGTCTAATTTGAGACACAGTAGAGGTCACATTTTTCAATTTAACCCCATAAAACTATATATTAAAAAAAAGTGCACTCCTTTTAAATTCACCTCACGTACTTTTCTATGCGGCCCACTGCAACCACAATTCTAAGGGGAATGACGAATTTAAGAATTGTGAGGGTTTTGTTCCACTTTTTCATCTTTCAGTTATGTTTTGGGATGAATGTGGCATCCTGGGCTACCTGGAACAAGAAAGAAAACACAACCAAATAATTTCATACTTCTCCTGAGCACACAAATACCACATATGTGTGTAATTACATGATCACAAGAGACCCCCAAATGATGAGTGCAAAGAGGTTTCCATTTTATTTACAGTTGCACCAGGAAGGCACACATCATGCTTTGGGGCTGTAAAACTACCCCTAAACATCACAATAACCCCAACAAACTATATATTCCCCACAAGCAGAAAGCCAGAGGACCTCAAATACACCCAACTTACCTTTTTAAGTGGGCTGCCACAAACATTTATTTAATGGAAATAAAAGAGGTTGACTTTTTTCTTCTATGTTTGGGGCTCATTTTTCAAATGTGTTTTTAGCATCTCATAACCAACTAGCATGCATATAACTAACTAAACAGCTTAGTTAACGTACCCTGATTGGGTCTGCAGCAGTTTAAACTGCTGAAGGGTACAACTGACAACAATTGACCTGGAAACACCTTTGACTTCCAGGTCACTGCTGCTAAAGCACTTTTTTTTAACCTTTACAATGCTGGTGCTCCATAGAACTGTGATTTAGTCCCCACAAATATTAACTCCTAAAATGCTATGATATGCTTAAGACATTGAATTGATTAATGCTGCAAGAGCGCTCTCTTTAGGATCCTCCAGTGTACTGCGAAGCAACAGTCCTCTCCAATTCGAGAGGAATGTCTCACCATCTTATTTCTTATGTATTATTTCAGTTTCTGCATATAATTAATTTCAACTTCTGAAGCCCTAACACTGGTGATTATAATAAAGTATGTTTTCTTCTTGACAAGGTGCCTTGTTTCTGGGTAAGCGAAATACAAGATTTGTTACATCAAATCAAAATTGACATTTTGCAAACGTTTTTTCACTCCTGGTCCGCAGAGAAGGTAGGACGACTTTTCCCTTAACTTGGCTTCCCAGGGCACTTCTGCAAAAAAGGCAGGGGCCTCTAGGCACATCCTTTTTCCTGATTAGAGTAGCTGGGAGAGGCTGTCCTCTTGAAGTACTCTGAAAGGCCTGCTGCTAAGAACAAAATGAGACGTGAAAGGGGAGGGACATGTAATGCACACACTCACACTCTGCCCCAGCACTCACACTCTGCCCCAGCACTCACACTCTGCCCCAGCACTCACACTTTGTCCTAGCACTCACAGTCTCGCACTTTACCCTAGCCCTCACTTTGCCACAGCACTTTGCCTCACACCCACACTCCCGGTATGGGAAGCTAGTTTTTATTGGAACCCTATGTTGCTATCCATTTGCTAGTTGGTCAAATCAAATGGTATTAATCATATTCCCCAACATCTAAAGCGCTCACCTTACCTGAATAGCCACCTCAAAATACTGGGCCAAATTCCTTACCTCTTTGGTGGGCCACTTTGGTGGGTCACTTAGAAATATCTGATTAATGCCTTTGAAATCCTTAGGTAATATGCTTTCAGAGAACGTATAATTTGTGAGGATTGTTTTTGTGTTTGTGGATAGTTTTACCCTGAAAATGATGAGGAGCTCCTACCTAGTTTAACTATTAAAAGAAGTTGAAACCACTTTGCACTCTCATTATTTGTGGACCTCCTATGGCTGTGTAGTGCTGACATACCTCACATAAGCAGTATCTATATAGATAGAAATGGGAAATTATTTATTGTGTGTTCTTTCTTGTTTCAGCTAGCCTAGAATGAATCCCAAAGGTGCTTGACCTGAAGAGGTACCAAAAAAAACCCAAAATCTGGGTTCCTGTTAGATTAGTGGATGTAGTGAACCACCAAGAAAGGTAAGTGGGTTGTCTTTGACATATTATTGTGGTTTGCATTTAGGGAATATTTAGTTAGAAGGGATAGTTTTGGTGTTTAGGGGAAGTTATCCCCACAAATTCTGATCTGTACATTTTTGGTACATCAGCTTGAAACCACTTTGTGTACTAATGATTTGGGAGCCTTTCACGGATGTGCTATGTTAACATATATGGTATCTATGTGTTCAGGAAACACGAGAGATAATATTTTGGTGTTTTTTTTTCTTGGTCAAGGATGCAGCATCCATTCTTAAGTATGCCTGGAACACGAAAAGGTTGATGAAAGACAAAAACATCTTCTGTTTTTGGGAAAATTCCTGGAAATGTGGCTAGACTTCTGGCACTCAATGGTTGATGATAGATTACAGAATTTCTTCTTCAAGTGCATGTGAACAATCTATCCCTGTATTTCATGTCACCCACTAGGACTTTTTTTCAAGGAAAATAAACATATAGAGTAGTTGCTTGCACTAAGTAACTACTTGTCTTATAGGCTTATGATAAAATATTTACTTTTTAATTTCCTCATGATTAGTGTAATGGCTTATGATAAGATTAATGCAATATATAATTATCTATTAAGATTTAGTGTACTCACACTTTCATTTATAATATTGTAGGTATACTAGTAGATATCAGGCAGTCATAACGTACAATGGTCAACTGTCTACATGTGTCACGATCTTATTGGTGGGTTTCATGGTAAACAACTTTGAGTGACATGTTCAATGTTTGTAGGTGTCCTTTGAGTAGCATAGTAAAGGTCATCCCATGGGGCAATGCCAACTTTTGGCTAAGACAAAAGTATATAAGATAGCGAGATTGCGAATTTTGGGGGGGCGGAGTACAGCGCTTACTGAGAGACTGTATTCCACTGGTATGTTGCAAATTATTATCTTTATTGGCAAGCATTATACTTATGAACTCTGCTTTATAGATACATTTTTGGATTCAAGTTAATTATTGTTTGTATTGTATATACTCAATAAACAGAGTGTGGTTTACAATTCTCAAGTCCCTTTATTTTACTATACCCTCAATTATTCATGACGAATAGAGGGACCTTACCATTTATATAAAATTATTTCTTTGGTACTTGTATGATAAGCCCTGCTAAATCCTGAGAAATAAGATGTTAAAAATGTGAATAAAGGTATAGACCACATTATAATACTTGGTTATTGTATGGTAATGTGCAATTAGATTTTGGGTTGTTTTTTGGTCAAGTCCTAGCCCGGTCTTAAATGTCACAAACAATTTCTTTGGTTTCTGCCATTAGAATAAAAAACCAATCTTTGAAGTTGATGTATAACTTGCCATTTTCTACTTATACAACTGCTATTTTTAAAGAGTAACATAAATTAATCATGAGTCTGTTTAATCTAAAGGAAATTGCACAACATCTGAGGAGGCTGTCAGATAACAGGTGCAAGCGGCTAAAAACAATCCTGCAGGAAAGAGCCTGCTGTTTTACCAGATTCCTAAGAAAGTCCTGATTTTTAGCTAAGACATCCAAAGTGTAAGCATTTGGATATAAAACAAAAACAGCCTTGAGTCAAGACTTTTAGAATCAACAATTTCACACATATCCATATATTAGAATGTTTTGATTTTTTTAATACAGCACCAGGAGATTCCACAATACTTTATAGTTAAGTTATACAAAAAATGGCATATTTAAATTAAATAACGTACAGGCTTCTGCTCAGAAGAACAAATTAACAGAACAAGAGCAAGCATTGGAAAAACATGCAGAGACCACTTTTAATAAATTGTAGGTGGGCCCTGTTTTTTAAAAAAAGATTACATTGTGTGTGTCGGAGAAGAGATATATATTCTTTATTTTGAGATCTGACAAACCTGTCAAGTTCTATTACGACACAGAAGCATTTAATAAAGAATATAATGATTCAGACCCTCGTTAGAAATGAAATTTAAATATCTACAGACAAAAATCTTGATATTTCACTATTGTATATTTTCTTCTAAGATTTATGTCAAGACTCTGGTTTGAAAGAGCTGGGACTTGGACATGATAATAATATAATAAAGTTTGGCAAAACATTTCAAAGTGAGTCAGTGACAGTCTCATTGAATTTGACAGTTATGAGTTCATGAGGACCTAAAATTTATTTCAAGGGTGTTGTCAACCCATCCTAAGAATACCTAACAGACCTAGCAGAATAGGTACTGTACCTTTAATAAATAGCTGGTACATCTGCAGCTAGAACAGCCCAATTTGTGTGTTCTTATTAGTTTGTGTTCTTATCCAGCAATAGTGTTAAGGCCACTTAAGGACTTCCCCGTTCCTCCCCATCAGGGGTACTTATTTTTTTTAAGTTATGGAAAACACAGTCCATCAGCAGCAGAGTAAACTGTTAGCATGTTAGTAATTGAAACCTTTTGCAAGCGTATTCCTCTTTGCTTTCTTTAAGTAAAAAAAAGGATAAATTAATACATCAATTTAACAATTCATCTAACACACACAATAGCATCAGTCTACATTTTCATGGCTAGAAATAATGAACCAAAAAAAATGAAATCTTCCAATTATATATGAAATATCAAACTATTATACTTTACAGCCCTTCATTGTGGTTTGCGTACCATTTGGGAAATTTATTTAAGTTATTAAAAAATTCCCTAAAATTCTCAACAGAAATGTTGGCTTCTGTTTTCTCGGCAAAGCTAACTGGCCTGATTTGTCAGAACAGCTTGAAAATGAAGTGCTAACTGTTGGATTTTATTGAAAGGAAACCAAGTGGAACAACATATGTATTTTCTTAGGAAACTAAAAAGCTTGCAGTCATGTGCTGTTCCTTGGGGTAAATTCTTTGTTATGAATTACAACCTGCTTACTGATGGGTTGTTAATAAAACTAGACCTGTTAGCCATTATTTTTTTCCACACAGTACACACTTAAGACTTTCTCCACTTTTTTTACATTTTCATTAATGTAATACGTGTGAATAAATCTGTTTCCAATTTGTTATTCCTTTCTCTTTATAAAAAAAAAAATATTTGCCACAAAATATAACATATATTTGATAATAGTATAACTTTTGGTAGATATAGTAAGGCATATAGGATAGTATGTATAATGTGTGACAATGGCAACAGTGTACAATAACTCAGAATCATGGGAAATAGAATCCATAGCAGAGCCTCAACATGCTTGGCTTAAAATGCCGCCAGCTGCACTTAAATGTAGTTGACAAAACAGGCTGAAGAAAATTGTTGAGTTAAACTAGAAACAGATGTCAAGTCTGAGGTGGCAGTACAACTTTATTTGAGTACAGGCCTATTTTTCAACATCTTAGACAAGTCTCTGGTCACATGAGGAAGTCCTTAGATCTACAAATCATGTTACCAACAAAGCTTATTAGTGGAAAATTGCTAAACTACATTTAAAACTGAACATTCTAAACCACGGCAGCACTGCACTAATTGATACACAAATCCAGAAGCATGTTATGGGACTGAATTTTTCCCAAAATGTGATAATTTTCATGAATTGACCTCTCAGAGTTAGTTGACACTGGGAAGACACTGATGTGTAGACACATCCAGCCCCTCGATACTGGACACAAATCTCCTCCCAAATTAGAAAAAATTAAAGAATTGTTCCCTCAGAGTAAGGAAGGAGATTGAGCCACAACAGAAGCGACAGAGGCTGGGCAGGACAAATCTAATAATATGGTTAGTCTGAATCTCCCATAGTTAGAAATAAGAACAGAGGTTGATCCTCAAGAGTAAGGAAGGACATTGAGCTGCAACAGCAGGGCAAAAAACATGGCAGTTACTGATAGACAGACACAACCAACTACATGACTGAACCCCCCCAATATTAGAGCCTTTAGAGTAAGGACAAATCCAATCATATCCAAGACTTAATCCCTCATAATTAGAAAAAAATATTGATTCCCGGGCAACCTCTGCCAAAGGGACACATCCGTATTGTACAAGATTGTACAGGATAAAATGTTCCAAATTTTAGAAAAAAGAAGAATTGAATTCCCAGCATAAAGAAGGAGACTGAGCTTCAGAGGCACGCATGGCAGGCCAAAGGGTAAGCTCTGGCAGAAGGACACATTCAAATTGTACCAAACAGTACAGGACTACATTTCCCTTAATACTGGGAAAAAAGAAGAATTGATCCCCCAGAATAAATAAGGAGATTGAGCTGCAGAGGCAGGGTAGGGCACAGGGTAGGCGCTGGTAGACAGACACATGCATATTGTGTAGGATTATACAGGATAACATTTCCACCAATATTATAAAAAACAAGAAATTGTAAAACAAACTTTTTTTGTTGTTTTTTTTTTAAATGAGAGTTTTAGTAATGGCGTTGCATATAGGGGAACCAGTGGTATAGCTACCCTGCTGCTGATTCTGCACAGTGGAATAAGCGATGCATCTAACAGAAAAAGTACTGAATGCGTCGCCTGACTCCTCCTCCTCTGGCTCGTAATCTAAATCCAGGTCATCATTAACACACAGTGTGCATTGCACAGTCCCCTGCCCTGCCTAATTGGGAGTCCTACATGTGATAGCAGCAGTGCAGAGTTAGGAAGGAATCAGCCTCAGAATGTGTGACTGTGTGACCCTGAAATTGGGGCAAAAACCCTGAGACTCTGGGTCAAATCCTAGCAGTTCCCGGCTATGTGTATTACTTAATAAGACAAAATATAAGGGAAAATGGGGACAAATTTAAAGAATTGAAATTAATGTTTTTTTACAGAAATTAATGTTTTTTTACAGAAGAAAAATATGCTGCGGACCTAATAAATCAATAAAATGAACCATATTTGTACAGCTTCTTAAATCCATCCCATACTGGTAAATTGTGTGCACCACACTAAGGACACTTGCAGTATGGTAGATGATTTTCAATCTCAGCTTCAACACTTTTACTATCACTGTAACTGACTGTGCCACACTTTTAACTCCCATCAATCTGTGGCTGCTACTGATAAAATAAAAAAAAAATAGCACACTTATATGGCTATGCTTGTCCATCCCGCCTTGTAAATGCTGATTGACCAAAGTTAAAAAAAAATAAAAATATAAACATGTTGTTAGACCCATTAATCACAGCCTTAACCATCAATGACAACATCTGCACAATTTTCTTGGCTACTTTTACAAATCAGTTATTTATATGTACCATCCTACACACAATCCCTACCTATCTTACCTCATGAAAGAGTACAAAAACGGGTTGTAGTAGTACGAAAAACAGTTTGCGGGAGGTGGCCAGGACTGCACACTGACGTCAGTGGGTGGTCCCGCTGATGTTAATGGGTGTTCCCACTGACTTTGGGGCGTTCCCGCTGACTTTAAAGGAAAAAATGGGTGGGGAGCAGGACGTATCAAGACCCCGCTCCCGTGACCCGGAGGATTCTGGTCTTGACCCGGAGAACCGGAGAAGCAGTGCTCACCCGGCAATCCCAGGTATGGGAATCAACAAATCTTAATAAAGTTTTGATGGCTTACTCAATAAGGCAGATTATTGCACACCCTTGGGGTGGGGATAAGTTGGATGCAGAAGAATTTCCTTTCCTTTAAACATTTATTTAAATGTTTTCTGTTACGTATAAAGAAAAAAACCTGAAAAACTGTAAAAAAAAAAAAAAAATGTCATCGTCAGCTGGAACAGACCTGAGGGTTTGCTCCTCTTTTAAAGTGTACCTGTCATTGACAGGTAAGTATGGCACTTTATACATACTGTGTGCTAGTAAAATTACAAAAAATGTTATAAATGAAATGTAGGTGGAATTAATGCGGAGAACTGAGGGTGACTACTGCAAAAAAAGTGGAACATGTTGCCAGCTGATGGGGTCAGCAGTTCAGAAAAAACATCTAATCCCTGCTAAAATACAGGGATCAGTAACTGTGACACAAATGCCTGAAATTCAAAGTAACTCCTTCTCTCATAAAAATATAAAAGTACGTATGCACACTAACTTATTTGAATCTATTTTGAAATGAAGCATATGCTAATGAGCTTCTGAGGATTATCACGATACCTGGAAACCCTCCGGGTTTGACCTGGAGATTGCCGGGTGAAGCACTGCTTCTCCGGTTCTCCGGGTCAAGACCCGATTCCTCCGGGTTGCGGGAGCGGGGTCTTGTCATGCCCCTCTCCCTGCCCATTTTTCCTTTAAATGGGGTGTTTCCCGCTGCCGTCGGCGGGACATCCCACTGATGTCAGGGGCAGTCCTGGCCGTGTCCAGCAAGGGAAGGCTGCGGGTAGCTGGAGCCCAGAAGTTCCCAGGTATGATTATCACTCTCATCATCATCAAACAGAGTGAAAATGATTGTGTAAATCTATGTTTTCTATGAGCATAATTATGGATTTTTGTTACCTTCTTATATGTAAAATTGTGATATGTTGTGTGCCTACATGGGCTTCATCTGCAATCTATGTAAGTAACTTTTTTGGAATATATTTATATAAAGGATGCTGTTTATAAAGCTATTCAAATTTGCCTGGACTCACAGGGAAAATGTATCCCTGACCACTGGGACAAAAAGGATCTAAAATGTATTTTATGGGAGACTCCTCAGGCACCCACTAAGTCGTCTCTTTGGGGTCTATTCATTAAAGTACAAGTTCTTGCAAGTTGGCTTAGAATGTGTCGGACAAAAGTCCACCTCGCAAATTCACTAAGGTCAACGTACACAAAAAAAAATTAAAACTTGCATACATGTGTATGCAGGAGTTGTGAGTGTATTTGAGTGTATGCAAGTTTATAAAGCAAACAACTCCCAAATTAATTAACCAGTAAGTTTCCTGCAACTTAAAAAAAATCCTCTTTTAAACCAAAGAAGGTTGCCTGAAATGTGCACACAGTGCACTCTAGTTTGTAATACAATGTAATAATTATTGTGATCCAGTAGGTGGCAGTAATAGTTGCCCATTAGCCTCCTTTTGAATGAACCTGTTTATAAACAGATAAAAAAGCAATTCTGGAGTAACTGCCTTTGAATATTGAATATACTAGTGAATGGTAGACAAAAATTACACATCAGTAGTGTGAATAAGTTTGTTACTTCTATATAGAATTGGTGATCATCTAAATTATGCATTGATATATAAAGTACTTCTATACATTCTACTAAATATGATCATTTGCTGAGATTTGTAATGTGTAAATCTATAACTGTATATTATTTCTATATATCAACATTTCAAATAGCAATTGTTACCCACCTGTCCCCGGGTCCCACGTTACCGCAGCAGTCGCCGCGAAGGAGAGGGAGACCCCCCTCCACCGCACGGCCACCTCCGCAGCAGCAGCTGCCACGAAGGAGAGGGAGACCCCCCTCCACCGCACGGCCACCTCCGCAGCAGCTGCCACGAAGGAGAAGGGAGACCCTCTTAACCCGCCACGGCCACCTCACGCAGCAGCTGCCACGAAGGAGAGGGAGCCCCCCCTCCAACGCACGGCCACCTCCGTAGCAGCCACCACGAAGGAGAGGGAGACCCCCCTCCACCGCACGATCACTTCCGCTGGCGTCCTCCGTAGTGCCGCGCAGGAGAGGCAGACCTCCTGGTACACGGCGTCCAGCTTCAGTGCTCGCGCGCCCTCTAGTGGCGAACTCACCTACTGCGGGACTTTATGAAGGTAGATTACGCCACCATCAAGATGGCCGCGATTCCTGGACACCGGAAGTGATGTCATGAGGGGGCTGATGGGAGATTCAGACTTCCTCCGCGGTTCTCCATTTAAACCCCTCAGACACCTTGCCTTCTGATGGTCGTCTATGCCCTGTGCTAGCACCCAGATAGCGTTTACCTGCTCGATTCCTGTGTTTGACCTCGGCTTGCCTGACTACGTTGTTATCCTGTATCCTGACCTCGGCTTGTTTATCGTTTATCCCTGTCTCTGGAATCCTGACCTCGGCTTGTCTGAACTGTTCTGTCCTGGAGTCCTACCTGACCACGGTGTCTCCAAACTACTTGTGCGTGACAACATGGAGAAAAAAAAAACAAAAACACAAGTTGTGTTTTCCTTCCTCCATTTTGCATTTTTTTTTTCTTTTTTAATTTCAGAACAGAAATTCCTCTTCAGAATAATGTTTTCTTTTGTATGTGAAAACAGTTAAGGTTGCTACGCATACTGATAAAACCGGGCATAGAATGCACAATCGATTCAAATGTGTTAACTTAAGCTCATTAATACAATGCAAGCTTAGCAACAGAACAAATTTACTAACTCAATGTTAGGTAATGAATGCACTGCAAAATTAATATATTTTACGTCCTCCTACTCAAGGCAACCAATATAGTGTACATTTGATGAAAGTGAAAGAAAACGGAGCGCCAAAATTCTCTTATTCTTAAAGTCATCAGCTGGATGGCATAGGGATGACAATTCCAGCCAACCGTTTCTAACATACTGCACATTGAGCGGCACTGCATGAAACTAATGTGGATTTATTCATGCATACCTTAATGCACTTCCTAAGTTCCTCAAGAAGTTTACAGCGAGTCTCTTTTTTTGTCACATTCAGTATGCTATTTTTTTCCTCCCTGATGATAATCTGTTCCACTAAGAAGCCTTGAGAGAGAGAATTTCAATTTTATTATTTTAATCCAAGGAAAGTACAGCATGTGTTAGAGATAAACTGAACATTTTGTCTAGTTACTTTAAAAATGTGAACGTACTGGCTATAGAACAGAAAAAAAAAGTCTCAACATAAAAAACCCATTAATTTAAACTAAATAACATTTACAAATACATAAGAAACTTCCTTGTATTGCTGGCTTTGTTATCAACCAACAGCATCATAGTGGTCCCCCTGGGGTCCAGAATTGTCCTTTCCTACCCATCAACCATGTATACTTGGGCATCCACTCAAACCTTTAAATCCCAAATCCGGGCAATAGTACAATCAGTTGATAAGGGAAAGGGGCATGGGAAGCACCAGGTCCGTTATATATGTTCCCTCCATCCAAAAGCACAGGAGATTAGACAGCCCCAGCAGAAATGGAAATTATGGTAATTTAGTACAAATAAAAGTTGACTTAAACAGTAGACATGTGCTAAGGGGCCAAAAACCAATGTGGTGCATTTATGGCCAATTCATTCTCCCACATTAGCTCTCTCCCCCTACCTTATCTGCACACCACTTCTTCATCCGCATCTCCACAGACATAACCCGGCGAAACAATTGGCGAAATGGTGGCGCTTGCGGTGACTTCTTCTCCCTAACCCTACAATTACATGACTTTAATTTGCATTATACATTGTCTTGCTGACTCAGGTCTGGTATACATCGAGGTGCATTGTTATTTTTCTAATTAAACAGAACTATTACACCTTTTGAGGTATAGATATATCTGATGCCGTGATTGCTTTTTTAGGTATATATTAAATTATGCTGGAGTTTGAATGCAAAGTACATAAGCCATGTCATTTGTGTTTTTAGATATTCTCGGAAGGCTTCAAGTTATGTTTGGCATTTTCCAGAGTACAGCTTGTTTCTTAAATGACCGTTAAATTACCCCTGAACAATGTCTGTGTGTACCATGTTTAAAGTAGCTCCCAAACAAAAACAGAAGCTCAGATAAGTTTCACATCAATCAGAGGAGGAAAACAAGGACATCTGCCTTATATAGTTAGCTACACAGTGTGCTTAAGAAAGCATGAACGCCATCTAACTAGCACTTTTTGCTTCTGTTATTTTAAGTTAATCTGTAAACAGGGAAGTTCTAGACCAAGTGGCACCCCCTGTCAAGCAAATTCTCATGAACCCTCCATTCTTTTATACAGATTAAAAATATATTTAAGGACTAGCAGGATCAGCAGTGAAGAAGCTGTACAGAGTGTGGTGCAAATCAATCACTTCTTAAGAAGGGGTACCTGAGCCAGATACACAGGGTACATACCACCCAAGCAAGGAAGGAAAAAATGCTCTGCCCCCTACTCTGTACCAGCTTCCTCACTGCTCTGCTCTGCGCACCACTTCCCTGGCTCATACGCTATACTACTATATGGAAACACATACACTAACACACATTCTAACACCATACACAGATAGACACTCAAGCAATATACACTAACACCAACACTGTATTCTGACATCTCACTCCAACACTATACACTCATTAAAATGGTACATTGACAACCACCCAAAACACACTTAACTGTACACCAACACCCCCTACATACAGACACCCCACACAGTTTAGCATTTAACACACATACACACACTGTAGCACTGATAAATTGTCTGAGTGGATTGTCAATGTACAATGTAAGACCATCACCCTACACTGATAGGCACACACACCGTGCTTACACATACACAGTTTAACTTGTACACTGTAACTTCCCCACACACACTTATTGTAACCGTGAATACCAACACTCACACTTTTGATCCTGTACACTAACACCCACACTCATTTCCAGCGATAGGGCACAGATATAGTTCATGGCATTTCACAATTGCTGGACTCGGAAAGGAAACGATATTGAATAGTCCCCCTGGGTAAAAATGTGTTAGATACAATCATACATAAGCAGTGCCCTTCCATATACCTGCAAACACAAGCACAATCTCCCTCCTATTTGCTTTCCTCACTTTTGTTGTTAGCGCTCCCCTTTGAATTTTATCTTTCTCCTCCTCTTTCCCCACCCCTCACCTTTCTCATCTCATCCCTTTTTCAATATTTCAACCCTTCCTCCTCACCTCTCCTACTCATTTCCTCTACTATTTCTCTCTCCTCTTACTCACCAACATCATTCCTTCTCCCCATTTCTCACCCTACTCTTCTTTTTCGCTTTGTGATTTTGTACCTTTCCTCTCCTAGCCGGTCACCCTCTATTCTAACTTTTTTTTTTTTTTTTTTTCTTCAGCGGAGAGGAAAAAGAGGGGGGGCCCCGAGTGGTTTTCGAGTGGTCGGCGCCCCTCTCTCTCCTCTGCGGCGAGTCTCCCTGTTCAGTCTCGGTGCCGGCTTGTAATGCTGAGCGCCGGTAGTGACGTCAATTTCCGGCACTCAGCATTACAAGCCAGCATCGTGAAAGAGCAGGAAGACTCGCCACAGGACTGTGTAAAGGTAAGTACGGCGTTGGTGCCGGCCCTGCGCGTCTGCATATATCTTGACCTCCCATCATAGCTTTAGCAGCTTGGGCCCACATTCTATGTTTGGAGAGCTGACATTTTTGATATATCATAAAGATGGCCCTCCGAAAGTACTTTTATGTGGAACTCCATGTTGATGTGCCCCTTTCAGTCCGATGCCATGGTAGCCTGAACAAAATGCTAGCACACCATTGTCATTTCACTAGGGGTTATTCTACTGAGAAGTGCCCGCAATATACAGCATGCCAGAATACAGAGCATTATTTGATTCATAATTAAGGAAAAAAAATAAAGCATGATTATATCGCATATAGGTCCAAGATTAAGGATCAGGGATAGTGTGACTGTTGTACCCTTTAATTTATTAACAAATTGTTCCTGAATTATGTTCCAAGTGTCCCCATTCAGCCGGCTGGCCCTAGCTACTTTTGTGGACCGCTTATGTATTCCGTACTAAAGTGAGGAAAGTACCGGCTGAATAACGGGAACTGTAGACCACAGCAATAAACAAACAATCTCATAGTTCTTGTTAATATTTGCATTGATTCTAGCATTTATTCTTTATCAATTTATTATTTCAGCAAATACAAGTAATGCAGCATAGAATCACAAAAACCTAAGTGTTTGAAAATGATTTCCTTAAGGGAACATATTAATGTGGCTCATTTACCAGCAGAAGTGAAACTTTTTTAGGATTATGATTTCCATAGGAAATACAGTAAAGCATACCCAAATATTATCAAATGAGATAAAGCAGATTTCTGTAGTTATTTTTACACTTGATTTCCACTGGGAGCTTTTTTCTGTAAAAAAGAGGTGCGCACTTTCATGTAACGAAGGCGTAATCATAAGCTGTCAATTTAGGCAACTATGAAGCTCTACGGAATTGCAGTCTTTAAAGAGTCTCTATAGGGATGCACATTACACAGTGATGTAGCCACAGGGATATTAGTCACAGGTTATTTTTGAAGCTCCCAACTACCCGGCAGACTCCTATTGAAGCCATTACAGAATGAAATGTTTGCACTCATTTTCATTCTTATGCTTTATGGGCCATTTAACTGCAGCTCTGAAATCATTTAAAAGGTAATTGAGTTTACAGCTGAGAAAAACAAAAATCCTCCCAAACTGTTTCTTTATAATGACCGAGTGTCAAGTCGGAACAGCTTGAGCTGAAATGGAAAGAGTAAAATTAAGGTGAGTGATGGCTATTTTTAGACCTCGTCTGTAAGCATTCTTCAGTGGTAGATCCTTTGCTACGTTGCTATAGTTGTTTGTAAAGCTTCCAAATGTGATAGTGCTATTAATTTAAAACCCATTTTACATCATCAGAATGGGTTGTTTTACCTTTTTTTAAATTAGTGGAACTCTACTAGCATTTGGCAGTTCTTTGTTTGGGTAATATTGGCCATTTCTGTGTTCCAGCATTATGCAAAGTCATTTAATCGCATGCTGAGCAGCAGTGTTTCTGCCTCCTTAAGTATAACCTTAAGCAAACTAGTTGGAATTGATTGGACAGGTGGTGGACATTAAAATGCACTGGATTAAGACACCGAAAGGATATAATTGTGAAATAAATATGCATGCTTGTACCATATATGCCCTTTACCAAATCCCTGCTCCCAGAGAAGAGAGATAGCAACATTTAGCCTGGAGGCAAGTCCTACTATGTAGGTCAATACAAAAAGAATCTACAAGACATTTTAGTGACGGTATGTCAGGACTCAGGTAATCAGGCCGAGTAGGAGCCCATGTGCAGAGGATACTTGGGGTTTGGTCTGTAACCCACGATGCATGATTATACAAACAAAGACACCACAAGCAGAAATCTAGGTAATGCAATGTATTGTATGTATATGACAGGATAAGCAAATAAGGGTGAAACCGGATGTATGGCAGGATAAATAAATACCGGTAATAAGTCTTGGCAGGGAGCCCACTTGGAAGGGCACGAAAGCCGATAACCAGGAACGTTACAGGTACAAAGCCACAGCAGAACGGTCCACAGACTTCAATGCAAAGGCCCTGACTGAAGGGCAGAGCTGGATGAAGTAGCCAGGATTCAATCCCAGAAATAAGGCGCAGCTGGATGGAATGACTAGGGCTCAACCCAGGTAATAGGGTACACCTGATCCTGGTAATTGAGTTCTGAGTGCTCCAGAGGGCGGAGGGTGGCCACTAGTGGTAGCAGACTGATATACCACATGTATCAAAAAGAAATTGTTCAGGCAGTGAAAAAGTGGACCCTGACACAGTATTATGCAAGTTCCTGGTTTCAGTTTCTTGACCTTGTTAAAGATTAGGAAGATCCATCCCCACTGAGCTTCTGATGCAGAACTAGTTTAGCTGGCACTGTGTAATCCATAGTCAAATCGGTGAAATCTTGTCAAAGTCGCAGCACCAGCTCAGCCCTTTTTCTGGAGATATCGGTCAGTGTTCGACTCATAACCAGTAGTAAAGCAATAGTGAAGAGAGTAAGCTGAAAGCACAACTGTCCTGTCAACTATCCCTTCAGCCTAAAGTAGTAGTTATATGTGTGATGTATATGTAATTCCACACGACTACTTCAGGCAGCAGTCCCCTGAATTGTTTAAATTCTGTAAGTACTCAGGTCCCTCCCTAAAGTATGAGTAAGCTTGGAGATCTCACTCAGTGCACATCATGCCATATGTATGCATGCTTGGAACAGCAGTTCCTGGGTCCATATCGCTGTGGTAAGTGTGATCAATTGGTCTCTCTGGAAGCTGAGGTTGGTGCTCTGAAGAGGCACATTCAAACACAGAGAGAGATTGACAATCTTGAGAGGAGTCTGTTGCTCACTGAGCAGAGTTTAGATGGGGCCCCTAGCAATGAGGGAGGAGATCAGTCAGAAGGGAGTCAGGCACATAGCTGGGTAACAGTAAGACGTGGTTGTAGTGGGGAAGGGAAGAGGAAGAGGCAAGCCAGCCCAGAGTCTCTCCCTCCCAACAAATTTGCCCTTTTAAGTGAACATGTTGGGGAGGCAGACTCAGAGGTAGGCTTTGCGGAAAAAGCTGTTCTCTCTAACAGCCGGGAGAGCAGCTCATCCAATGTGCAGGGGATCCGAAAGGAAGGAAAGCCCAGGCAGGTTGTGGTGGTAGGGGATTCAATAATCAGGAAAACAGACAGGGTAATCTGTAGCTCTGATCGCAGCAACCGAATGGTTTGCTGTCTCCCGGGTGCCCGGGTTCGGCATGTTGCGGACAGAGTGGATAGATTATTGGGAGGGGCTGGTGAGGATCCAGCTGTCTTGGTGCACATTGGCACCAATGACATAGTAAGAGGAAGATGGAGTGTCCTAAAAGGTAATTTTAGGGACTTGGGTAGTAAGATTAAGAAAAAGACCTCCAAGGTAGTATTCTCAGAGATACTACCTGTGCCATGCGCTACACCAGAAAGGCAGCGGGAGATTAGGCAGCTAAATGCATGGCTGAAGTCTTGGTGTAAGAAGGAGGGCTTTGGGTTTTTAGAGCACTCGGCTGATTTTGCTTTGGGGTACAATCTCTATAGTTGTGATGGATTGCACCTAAATGCAAGAGGGTCCAATGTGCCTGGGGAGAGAATGGCTAGACGGTTGGAGGAGATTTTAAACTAGGAATGGGGGGGAGGGAATAAATACCGGGCTAGACAGTTTAGAAAGGGAAGGCGATTTACTTAGTAACCAGGTGGGTGGATCTGGGGGCTTGGTCTATACAGATAATAGGGAGAAGCATATATTTTGCCCTCCAAAACAAGGACAGAAAGAGATTGCTGCATCAGTGTTAAATGACAAGCTAACGGTCATGTCTACAAATGCTCGCAGTTTAGGGAATAAGATCCATGAACTTGTAACAGTTGTGGCAACTGAGAATGTTGATATAGTGGCTGTTACTGAGACATGGTATAATGAGAAAAATGACTGGGACATATCAATACCGGGGTACTCTTTATATAGAAAAGACAGAAAGGGCAAGAAAGGGGGAGGGGTGGCCCTATATGTGAAAAATAACATAAAATCTAACTTAATACAAGTTGGTGAGGAGAACTTAGAGTCGGTTTGGGTTACAGTACAATTTGGCAAAAGTAAAGTAACTCGCATAGGTGTGATTTATAGACCCCCAGGACAAGTAGAAGAACTCGATAATCTACTAGTGGAGGAAATAGCTAAAATGACAGTGAAAGGGGATGTTATAATCATGGGTGACTTTAATCTCCCTGATGTGAACTGGAAAAGGAAAGTAGCTGGTTGTACCCGGAGTGCGGATATTCTAAACTCCCTACTGGGATTATCTTTAAAACAAGTAGTTGAGGAACCAACTCGTAAGGAGGCCATATTGGATTTAGTGTTCACAAATGGAGATTTGTTAACAGATATTTCTGTGTGGTTTAATATACAAACAGTGACTAAGTCACACCACACAAAAACAAAAGTTTTAGATTTTAGAAAAGCTGACTTCTAAAATGAGAATCTGTGTAGAGGCGTCATTATCAGACGGGGGCCATTTAAATGGAGTCCAGGAGAAATAGGATTATTTAAAAGTTGTATTATTGAAGATATTGGTCAGTAAGAGTAAAAAATGAAAGAAACCGCTGTGGTACTCTGCAGAAGTGGCCAAAATCACAAAAGAAAAGAAGTTGGCCTTTAGTAGATACAAAAATACCCAAAGTGAGGAAGATGGACAGATCTATAAAATTAG
>VKOC01016464.1:0-13611 GCA_009364415.1 Spea multiplicata
AAGAAGTCAACACAAAACATGGTGCGTCACACAATAACGTTTTATATTCTGGGGAGCTTTTTTTTGCTGTGATACCTCTAGAGCTCTTGTAATTCTACAGCAGTCTATTTTAACCTGTAGTGTGTGCGCCAGTCTGGTACTTAAATGTTTTTTTTAGCAAATCAGCATGCCTGGATTGGCCACCTGGCACACGGGGCAAACGATCAGTGGGTTACTGGCCGCCGGCGCCACTCAATCTACCACATGCCCCAGCCGCACACATGAACATAAAAACATAGCTTTCGGCCATGTATAACCAGCTGTTGGACACACTTATGACGTCAGGTTGCCACTGGCCTTAAAGTGCCAGGACCGCCCCTTCACTGCCAGTCTGGCCCTGGCAGTCAGCCATATTTTGTAGGGAACATTTTCTCCCATAAAGCGTTCCTGTGTCATAGAATCATCTATTTCTTCCTAGGGCAGTCTGGTAACGTGCAACCAGGTCAAATGCCCCAAAACATTATACACATAAAAGATAATATAATAACGTAGCCCTACTACACAGAACATACATATCTTAAGGAGGAAACACAGAATGGGTTGAGTTTTGGATGAACCATGTTTTTTAGTCTGGCTACAATGTATTCTGGTTATAGAGTGTGTGCAAAATGTTGGAAAATAAAGTATAACTGGGCAAGTTGGCTCAACAAGAGAGGAACATTTAGGATTTTTGGTCCCAATGTGAATTTCTGGTAGCGGAAACATGGAATACATGGCTCAGGATGGAGGGGAAAATAAGTGGTATTAAAAGTTTCAGGTTGAAGGGCACAACAAGGTGGGTAAGCTGCAAAAGCAATGAAATATGACTTAGACTTACAGAAAGCATAGGAAAGTAAGATCGGCTTTGCGTATATGGGGTCTGGCATACATTTAGATATAACAGAATAGTTTCTGACAAACACCCCACCTTTGGGTATTCGGTTTGCCTAATGGCCGCACGAGCCCTGCAGTGGAGTCAAATATTAAAACAGGCACCTTGATACTATGGGATTTCTGAAAGAGACGTGTTATTATAGTACAGGAGCGCGAATGTATTTGGAGGCCGCCGGTGGCTTTGTAGCGCGCTCACTTCTAGGCTTGTAAATTGCATTCATCATTGAGTCAGACAGATCTCCCTGGAGCTCACGCGCTCTTCATGAATCTTTAATGATGACCTTTCCCAGGCTAGTAGCTTTTCATTGGTTATGAAGGATAATTTAACAGCAAATCTCTTTATCAATCGCACATTTTGGGTTAGGCGGTGGGTGGGAAACGCATATTCAACATCATCACTAAAACCTAAGAAAACAGATTACGTTATCCCCCCGAAGGTTCGCACCCGTATCCTCTCTGCCAGTTACAAAATATTTTTTGTTGCTCAGGATGCTAAAAGCGGTATTTAAAATGCAAATGATATTCACAGTTTCTTCCTTGTTTGTAACACTCAAGCATATTGCCAAAAAAAAATTAAAAAACAGCATTCCCTGTGAGCCAAAAGAAGCAAACAACCTGAATTTACCTTGATCTGACATTGTGCAATTTACAGTTTGTGAATGTACAGGCTAAGGGGGCACACATTCATGCGCACACACACGCTTACACATTCATGCTCACACACTCGCACATACCTACTCACTCTAACATACATACAGTCTTACATACTCCCTCTACATTACCCTTTAACTCACTCCCTCTCTCCCCTCAACTGCAGCTTTCTTACTGGCTGCCCACACGCAGCGCGAGCGGACCCCCTTTTACCGCAGGGTCACGTTAAACATTGGATTGGCCCCCCTGCATTTTGCAATTTTTCATTAAGGGCTGGTCCAGCACTTTATGAATAATTTAAGACTTTCAAAATGTAGTCTTATATGTCAAGCAAAGGACAAATATATCATCAGAGCATGGCTGAGGATGACATGGTGGCGATGGCACTTTAAGGCCAACGGCTGGCGGATAATGTAAGTGCTGCCGTGTGCTACATTTTCATGCTCGCGCCTGGGCATATTGAGCTGCTGGCTGCACGCTGCAGCACGCTATCTACCGCTGGAATGAATGTGTGGCATTTGCCCAGTCTGGGTCTGCATATCATGTTTACCCGACCGTTGAATGTTATGTTGATTTTGGAAACAGACGTAGAAAACAGTACAGTATAAAATAGCACACCGCCAGTCGCAGTTTACCTGGCTTCTTGTATTTGTCAATCCTTTAGATTGTTAGCTCTAGTGAGCAGGGTCTGCAACATCTTCTGTCTCCAATTGATTTGCACATTATGTATTATATTATATTATGTATAATCCCATTTATTTTTGGCTCCATATCAATGAAATATAATGATAATAAAAAAGACTTTTCAATGTGACACATTCTAATGGTTGGAGGCTGCCGTTACTGCAAGCTATTCTTTTTTTCATATTACAAATGGTGATGAGGCTGTCCTTGTCCGCCCCACCAGATTTTATAGTTCTGTTTGGAGTTGGCCAGTGATCCTTAAAGGAAAGCAATGTTTTATAAAATTACGTGGAAAGGAGTTTTCAAACATATCAATCCAGGCACTCTTGAGAAATGAAAAAATGTAGGGTCATTTCCAAGGGCAGATCTTGCCCCTTCTTGATAGATATATGTGAAATCTTATCTGAAGGTTTGAGGTTGACCCCCCCCAAGACATTCTATTCTAATAAGAAGTAACTCATTTGTTTCTGCAGAGTAAATATAACTATTTCACTATGTGTCAGCAATGTTTTCTTAAGCTTTGAGCTTTTTCCTGCAAAAGTATAATTTGAACTGTTCGGTTTCTACTATGTATCCAATCGTTCATGTTATATGAAGGCGAGTGAGCGTGCCCAAGAGACAGAGCGGAAAATCAAGATTTTTCTTGGCATAAAGCTTTAAAATAAATGTGGTCCTATATAATAATTTGCCATACATTTAAAGTTACTGGGTTCCAAATCATTTTAATATACCAGCTTCTACCACTTTTATCTACCTCCCAATTAGAACTTCCTTACATTACATCTAACCCTCTGACCCTCCATTATTAGGGTCTAACATTTCTCCTCCGTCTAAATAAACTTTCCTCCTGTACTTTGTTAAATTACTTTAAATGTTTCCATCATGTCTAACCCATTGACTAATTGGGTGATCGACTTCCGTAATTGACTTCCAGCCATGCACACCGATGTCCGGTGTTAGGCTGTTTCTAGTCCAAGTAGATGCTCATCAAGGTGGGAGTTTATGGGCAGACAGCCTTCCAGCAGACCCTGACCTAATCGCCAACAGACTTGTTTAAATCCCCTTCGGCGGCTAAGTTTTAAGCTGAAGTCACGGAAGACTGCGGAATAGGATATGTTTTTGATATTTGCCAAAGGCGATGATCCAGAGACTTCATATAGTGTTTTATCTAACAATGACACAGTCAGGCCTGGAGTGGCCATCAGCACGTCGGCCAAATACCAGATGGCCAGGCTGTTCAGACCTCTGTTCCCATGCATGGCAAGAGCTCCAATGGATTTCAATCTGATTGGCTGGTCCTGACAGCCAATTAGTGGCAATAAATGTTAGACCATTGAGTTGCAGGAGGGGAGCTGCATCTTCTACCGCAGGTAAGTTTTATGTTTTTAGCACAGCGGGTTAAGGTTACTGCAGAGAGTAATAGAGTAATATACGCTTCTTTACTGAGCTGTCAGCATACCTGGGAACTTCTGAGGAGCCTTCCCTGGCGTGATGTGGCCAGGACTGACGCCCCTGGCGTCAGCGGGGAAACACCCCCATTTAAAAGTAAAATAAGCGGGGAGGAGGGCGTGTCAAGACCCCGCTCCAGGTAGGATTCGGGCCTTGACCCGGAAAACTGGTGCTTCACCTGGAGAGTTCTCCGGTATGGCCTGTCAGGGAAAGTAAACTGTCCCTTTAAGAAGGACACTTGGTATGTATGAGCTTTAAATACTCACAGATATTATTTATAACGCGTCTATCGCGTTTTGCCTCCGTTAAATCGTGTTTTTTGCCATTGTGAACGTTTTTCCTGTCACCCCGGTCTCTGTAACGAGCGGAATGCTGTTCTCAGTACCCAACACATGATTCCACACCGCTTCAACTACACTTCCCACAGTCCTCTGCGCGCCGTGCGTGTGACGTATCACGTACAGACCCGGCGCGCGCGAAATTTCGGAGGCTTTGGCTGCGCGTCTTGCTACGGAATCTATGGCAACCGTCCCAGTACCTGTCCCAGTACCGGGCCCCGGTGGCAGGGGCCAGCAGCACGTGCAGGTGAGGAGGACCACGTGAACTGCATGTGCGTGCGAGAGCCACGTGAACAGAATGAACACCCCGGTATAAAAGCTGAGCTGTATACACACAATGCCCCAGCCTGCCTGATACCCCCCCCCCGTATACAGAACATGCTGAATTAACCCTTTATGATAGCCCCCACCTCACAGATACTATGGGGAGCAGGGCTTCTTTTACCCACAGGGTACTAGTTGGCTTACTGTGGGTGCCATGGTCTCCAAGCATTGCCCTGCTGGATAAGTGGCGCTCCCGGTGCCCCCCCCCCATCGGTAGGATTCAGCATTGACTTTGTTGGGGTCTCAGCGCGCACCGGGGGTTCACTAAGTAGCGTTTTGCTCCTCAGCGCATCATTGTAAAGTTTATAAAAATGGAACGATTTGTCCACTCCTTGTATACGTGTGAAGCGGAGCTCCAAAAAGTGATAATAATGGAAACCATTAATAGCGCGGCACAAATGACACAAATGCTTTAGCGACGTGTCCGTTACTTGCCTACAAAGTCACCCAGCTAATACCCGCTCACGATGTTCTGGAGACCAGCTGAGGTTATGTAGGAAAAAGTGGTTCTGGTGGAAAGTTCCAAAATTCTTGTCACTAAAGAAACTAATGGAAAAGTCCTATAAGCAGGAGCATGCCTTTGGTTGCTATGGTGACAATACAAGCCCCCCCCCTTTTTATACATAAGCAGTAGCACAGTCAGCGGTGTATTCTTCCCTGTTAGGTAATAAGGCACTTTGGTGCCGGTTGGGGATATTCCTGTACATGATAATGGTTTATCTCGCGTGCCTAGTAACTTCACCCTACTCTGCACAGCCTTCTGAGGTGTAGAGCCTGGGTATGATGTCATAGGCAATCGCCGAATGGGAGGAGTGGATAAAACACGGCTCACAACTTCTTGAAATAGTCACTCAAGACACCCAAAAATATAGCTTTAATTATTATGTCGGTAAAATGTGAAGGGGATTAGAGAAACGCCATTGTGATAAAGAGATAAAAGTGTACAATGACACGTAAATGTAATTTATTTTTTATTCTGATGTTTGTTGTTAACATTTTGTTTGTTCATTAAATTATTTAAAATAAACGAAAAATGTTTTGTTTTGTATTGTTTTTTATTTGATTAATGATGAAAAAAGAATCGGCCAACTAATTGATTGTGAAAATAATCGTTAGTTGCAGCCCTACATCCCTGATAGACTTTTGCAAAATGGACAACAAACAATTTGGACAAATGTTTTATTTAGTGTTCGGTCCGTTGGTTTTCGGACAACAAATTTAGTTTCCTGGCCTTTTGGTTTGGAAACAAAATTTGTTGTCTCTCACGCTCTCCCATCCTCTTTCACGATGTCACTCTTACATTCTCAGAAACAAAATGCTAATTCAAATGTGGAGCTCTCGTTTTTGTTTTGTTGGGGTTTCTCCTCTGTTTCAGACATTTGTACTAATCATAGAAATTGGCAAATTTTGTTAAAATTTAAATTCATCCAAATTCACAATTCTAGTCCCTGAAATAAATCGCCATTCGTGAATTCCGAGGTCTTGGTCCACAATCAGGAACCTTGCCTTTTCTAAAAAACACATTGTGTCTTTGAGTTTTATGCGGAAAACAGTGTTTTAGGATGTATCCGTATTAATCGCTATGCTTTAGCACAAAACATAACATCTCAGGAGGCCGGGATACTCCAGAATCAGTAACCAGAAAGCACAATTATTAGTTGAGTCTAAATACAAATTCTGTGATATTTAACAGAAAATGTAAGCTCTTGTATGGCCTCTGTTTGAAAATGTAGGCCGTTGACAGAATATCCCTGTTAAATTTAATTGCGTTACCTTTTAATTGCTCTTTGACCTATGTTGCAGGATCTCGATGACTTGTTTCGCTGTGGAATTTGCTTTGATTACTTCAACATCGCAATGATCATCCCGCAGTGTTCACATAACTGTGAGTATCCGGGGGTAATGTCCCATAATGTCCTTTAAATGTCATCATTTCACATAATTGGGCTGGAAATCGATCAGTCACAACGGACACATTTATATTCCTTGTTAAAAGCGGCTGTTTTTTGCACATAATCGCACAACTAAGAATAATTATAACTGAATATTCAGCACCTTTATTTTTTAACCCCTTAATGACAAAACTCGTACATGTACGGGCCCAAAATGCATTGTTTTCAATGGATTTAGGGACCACCCATTGTCCTTAAGGGGTTAATATATGTGGTATCGTTGGAATCATGAATTACTGGCGGCTTGGTTCTGAGAACAGGTCATGATTCCTTAGTACTGTATGACTCTGCGGAGTTGGAGCTTTAAACTTCTTTTAAATGTTTCTGGTTTTTTTTTTAACACACAAAATGAATATAGTTGGCCTCTGTATCTGTCTTTTGTTGGCAGCCTTTCAGTCCAGAGATATTATGTTACAGAAACATTTTCCAGTTTTTGATAAATCATAAATAGTTGACTATATAAAATATGAAGCGTTCTTAATCAGTGGCCGGTATTCATTGGTCGTAGATATAGATTCACGGTGTTAGACGCGTCACAAGCGATCAGTATCAGTCAATATAACGTCAAATTCTTGGCTACAGTTCACATATGTGATGATTGAAGGATGTACCATCCAAAAAAACTTCTCGGTCACATGACTTTTTGCTCGTTGTATTCTCCATGCTCATAGTCAGCTCCAGCTGTATTTTCAGTGGGAGAGCTTCCCTACCACTGATTGGCTGCTTCGAGCAAGCAATCAGTGGCAAGATAGGTTGGACCACAGGGAAGGAGGGCAGCTGCAGCTTTAGGGCTGCAGCTATACCTCAAGTCCTTTATGTTTGCTGTTTGAAGAATACATATTAAAAGTACCCGTAGATTGCTTTAATATGCATTCGTCTTCAGTGGGACTGTCAGTTACCTGTCTCTTTTCAAAGAGTTTTTCTTATTATTACAAGTCGGGAAAGAGGTGAATAGATAAGATTTTAAAAACCTATATGTATGTTAGGTTTTTGTGAACCACTTAGATGGTGTTCCTCTAATTATTGTGAAATTCTCATTCTTAACGTATGGTTACCGGGGTGACGATGCACGCATGCCGACGGTGATCACTAGTTCTATAACATACATCGCTGGATAGTCTTCCGGAACAGTAACTTCTCTGTAGGGGGCAGTGTCTGAGGCATACATTTCAATGGTTTCCCAGTTACTGTTACGGATTATAAAATATTTAATTTCATTAAGTAGCGATTGAGGAGGAGTATAGGTAAAGTATATTTGTATAGCCATGTTTGAACTTGTCCATATGGTTCCGCTGGTCTGTATCATATGCCCTTTGAGTGGTGCTTTAAAGTCCTGTTCGACCTTGCAGCAAAATTAACCCTTTGAGTGCCAGAGGATGAAGGTGTACTGTCCTGGCATTGGACACACAAACACTGTAAAGAAGAGTGTGGCAAGTGCATGAAACAACACAATTTTACCTTTATTTAACTCTCTGGGTTCCGGATGCTCTGTAAATGTTGCATATACAACCCCTGTCCAAAGGCTTCATATAACCACAATAGAAGATCGCTGTTTTCTTGTTAAATGTTCCGAAGGATCTAGACAAAATTAATTTGGCATATGCGCTGTATACCGCTGCCCTGGCCCTTTGCCACCGCCCTGTGGCTTTCCTTCTGTTTTTTTCAGAATTGCAGAAAATATCTGGACTTGATGTGTACAACATGGGAAATTGCTCATTAAGTGTCTGGTGTGCATATTAAACCCATTCACAGCCAGAGGGGAAAGGAGTTTGTCGTGTTCTTCCCAGTAGATACATTCAGTGGGAATTGCTCTCTGAAAGAAAGAATACATGCCAAAGAAACGTTCATTTATAAAACTGAAATATTCTAGTTTGTCTTGGTGACCGGTACGTGACCAGATTGAATGTTTATCCCATATGCCACTGGCCATAGTTATACCGTACTACCAACTGTATCAAATAACAATATCAAATATCAATATCAAATAACAATATCAAATAACAGCAAATCAATCAGGAAAGCATCACTATTAACTTTTATTGTGTGTATAAAAAAATGGAGAGATATCAATTATATATATATATATATATATATATATATGTAAAAACAATCATTTAAGTGTATGTGTATATATATATATATATATATATATATATATATATATATATGTTACACTTAAAATTATCTGTTTTGTCAAAACAAATTTGAATGTCAATGCAGCTTTTAGGTACTTAAACAGGTAATGCTAGAAGGGATGGTTCTTTATTGTTTAGTCTGTCTTGTTTCATGTGGAGGGCAGTATCCTTCTAAGACACTTCAGATTATTAGTTTTTTGTCTATTTGGTGCAGCAGAAAGGTTCAGAGTCATACAGAAACCCAAGAGGCTTTATAAAATATTAATAAGTATAATAATTATTAAAATAATTTTTTTTTCTGTCTACTCCACAATTCGACGATTCAATGTTTTTTTGCAGAGTATAAGGAGACACTTTTGCTGCTAGTTATATAATTTATTTCCCCCTCTCAAGTATTTATCATTCGTATTATAAAGCTGGATAAGTGATCAAACTCTTCTAAGAGTGAAATGTTGCTTTGGAGCAGAGCTTTGGATACGTATAGTTGTCCTAGAACAGTCTAATTGGGTTGGAGCCAGAGAAGTGAGTTGTGTCCTGATTATAATCCTTCTGTCACCTTGCATGCAAACTGAAGTAACAGAGTCTCATCTTTTATATCAAATACATTTTTCATTAAGGAGTGATTATGCCCTTCAGCCGCAACATTTTTAAGAACATCTGATATCCATTTAGTCTGACGTAAGTATAGAAAGACGTTGAACCATATTGCTTCATTTACCTACCACTTCTGACTTAAGCAAACTAATATTGGATATTATCTAACCTTTAAAAAAACACTTAGTAAAATCAGCTGCAAAAGCTGGGCTTAAATCTTCCGAATTTATGCAAGTACAATTGGGCTGTCCCGATGCCACATTCAGTGTCACCGTAGATAGATGATTCTGCCCTGGAATGGTGATCAGTGATTTGCTTCATGTTCCTTATACTCTTTCACCAGAACACACGAGAGACAAGTCACTGCTAAACACTGTACAGTTATTAAAACATGGAAAATGCTCCGACTTAGACTAAGGTTGCAGCGAATATGTTCCTTACATCTCCCATTCCAGAACAATCTGGATCTTCAAGAGGGTAAACCAACAAAATCATTTGATTCATGGTGCGCCAGAGGTCCAACCAACATCGCTTGGCTAATAGAGTAACAGAAACACCTCTTTGTATCAAGTCATTAGAAATCCATTCTGACCAACAGAATCGACCAATGGGATTACTCATTAGTCCAGATTTATCCCCACGGTTGTACCAGAAGACTTACCTAGAGCATCCGGGGCGATTATTACATTGCTACCGGCTGCTTTGTACGGTGTACAAAACTGTGCCTAGGGCTTTAATCTCCCCAAAAGACAATTTCTCTTTGTACTAAAACACATAGTAAGAGTCTGAAGTGGCTGTGGGGAACCAGATGCTTATTTCTTACATGGCTTCTGGGATTGTCCAGAATTGTATACAATTTGGAAACAAGTGTGTGATTATTCACAAAATACCTGCCAGTTCCCTTTCAAACCAGAAGTCGGTTTACCATCTGACAATAAAATTAGGCTCAAAGCTATCACTCAAGTTATAGCCGCAGTGGCTCCTAACTGGATGAATCCGTCCCTTCCAAATATAAATGTTTTCCATACAAAAATTATTCTGTTTGTTCCGGATGGAATGGCTCCGTTTGTCAACAAATAAGGATAAATATACAAAAACAATGTTTCAAATGCTGGCAGACATCCATAAACTAACCGGATTCCCCGATGAGGATACACATTTCAGTATACGGAACGGTATAAGGGGGTCATTCACCCATCTCCTTTACGAACAAATGCGTCGGGTGCTTCTTCAATGTTTCAAATGTCACTAGGAAATGTATGGAATGCCTTAAGGAATTATATGATCTGTTATATGTCTTAGGAAGAAATGAAGCTCGTTTATGCCACGGGTAGGTCTCATTGACGTATGGTAGATGGGAACTACAATTTTGTATGTGAAACTTCTTTAAAAACCCACTAAAAAGTTTAAAAGTAAAAAAAATCACTTTGTGAACTGACAACCAGGAGAACAAATTCTCCCAGGGTCTGTTTATTCGCTATTGAATATTGTTTAAGAATGTAATTGGTCTCCATGAGGGCAGATAACACTGAATAGATGATACATTCATTATATATATATATATATATATATATATATATATATGATGTGTGTGTGTGTGTGTGTGGCTATATATATATATATGTGTGTATATATATTTATGTATATAGTGTATATATAGTACTGTGCTGCTGTAATGTGAACGTAGCTGGTAAGACGTGGACAGGACTGGGTTAGTGGGGATGCAGAATGCCTCTCGCGTAAGGCAATAATACCCTTATATCGCGTGTAATAACGCTAGATGTAAAATCTTTGGGGAATGTGGCAGGCAGGATCGACCAGGGCAGGAATTTACAGAACCGATGCGCAGTAAAGCACTGAGAATTTATTACTTGTGATCATGAAATTCCACCGTAGGAAGAGCTCAGGCCCCTGTGCCGGATTCACGGTCACCGGGAAGCTTATGTTTTGAGCTTTGCTGTTCCTGGATGAGTAACGATCGTTTTCGGATTCACCAGTCTTGACACGGAGATGTAAATTTCCTTAATACCAGCTAAACTCTGATTTATGGTGACCGCGGCCATAAATCTTTCCTAACTGCTGACGCAAGCAGCGGCTAATTGTGTGCAATGCCTCACAAATCCGTTTAACATTCATATTTATTTATATTATCCTCTCGGTGTATGTATGGAATTGATGTGTCCTGTAAATAAGCAGTTAGCAGAATTAGGAAAAAAAGCTAAATGTGAGGGATGACTGAGCCGATGTCTTTAAAGGGACAGTGTAGTTTCCATACATCTACCTATATAGACTACTTACTAAAGACAACCTCCGTTATAAAAAACAAAACAAAAAAAAACACTATTCTCTTTTTTTGTTTTCTTTGCCATTTGTAAAATGACCAATTATGTGTTATTTTGCACTTTTCCATATATGCTAGAAAATAAGAAATTGTGGAATTTCAAGTATATTTGTGTGCAGGGCTTTGCATACTTAGTATAATTTTACTTTCGTACTTAACGCCTACAGTGACAGGGAAGTTGGAAACTCTGTGCACTTTTATCTTTAAAGTTTCAAGATTAGAGAGCTGATTTCATTCCACCTCAATAAAGGAATTAATTCCCCTCTTAGAATCGGGGCGTCTGCTCCGACACTTTTATGCTTTGATGAGCTCAATCGTTACCTTCTTTTCAATATACTAGAGAGATTAAGAATAAAAAAGAGCTGCTATTTTTATTTTCTAAAAGACCTCATACAGAACAGCATATATATATGACACGTGGTCTTTAATAGGCGTTCTATACCCGGCTACGTAGCGCAGGCTACATCTGGACTGTAAAATCATCTCCGTACATCTTTTGTCCTATTCAGCACCTAAGTCCCTCTGACCCTCTTTCCTCCCCGATGCTCCTCTTTTTCTAGGAGACCAGAATGCTTGCTAGAGAGAGTAACACAGCCCTAAAACACAACAATGTAGATAGAAACAGCAATGTATTTAATACAGCAAAAAACAAATCGACAAACAAAACAAACATTTGATGCTCGACTCTGCAGTACTTGTGTCTCATGGAGATCTAGATCAGGTTCTAGACTGAATAGATCTATCTAATGATACAGAAGATGAGCAGGGAAATGAATAGTGATAGAGCTTTTAAGAGTTTGTGACAGCGTCTGTGAGTCAACGCTAGGAATTATTTCTAGTCATTATATTACCTGTTAATCCAATAGCCCGGGATATCCATCCAGCATAACTTTGTTTTATATGATTGAAGGCGGACACTCAGGCCACTGCTTACATTATCAAAGTTTGGTACTCGGGGCTGGATTGCATCACGACCTTCAGCCATTATATAAATAACAACCTTTCTGATACATATTACTAAATCCGTGGCATGAAATCAAGTCACTGATCCTTTTGGAACGTTAATGGGTTATGTGTATTGTAGTTTACTGAATGCATCGTGGTAATCTTTCTTTCTGTCTTCCCGATTTATACAAAGTGACCTTGTGTATGTATAACATGCTTTCTGATTTACAGACTGTTCCCTTTGTATCCGGAAGTTTCTTTCGTACAAGACGCAGTGCCCGACCTGTTGCGTGGTATGTTCTTTGCTTTTTTTGATTATAACATGAACTGATGGATAACAGTGTCTCAAGGGTGGCTTTAACTTGTTTTCCCTCAATACATTTCGCTTAGATGTCCTTGTCGCAGCCGTCCGTGTTTTTTATTCCTTTATAGTAAAAAAAGACATTGTGACTTTTCCAAGTCTTCGTCGAGCTTCTCGGGCAGACTTAGCAATATCCAGACATCTGCAAGCCGCCTGGGTTTCCGGCATGTTCCCGGTATGTTCCCGGTGTACTGCTAGCACCACATGCGTGTGGCAAAGGAAACCACAAGCCTCATGTCTCTCAAATCATGATTATTGCTTTTAACTCTCACAGCTTTTAGAAGAACCCGGATTCTCTAAGCTGAGCTGTAAAAAAAGTTCTAAACACGGACAGGCTGAGTTGGAACATTGACTTTCAACAAAATTGGTTTTTGGAACATCAGGACAACTTTGTATTTCGTATGAACATTGAATATTTAATGTGATTTCTAAATTGCCTTAATACTTCACTGAACCTCTTATAAGCTTCTGGAGCGGTAATAGAAATTTCTTGAGAAAAGTTGCTTGTTCCTTGCTCCAGTTATTTCCTCGTTTGCACACCTCTTACATTTTCTGTGCAAAAATATTAATTAAAACCCATTATCATTTTCGTTGATCATTATAGATCCATAAAGTAATTGTTTCCTACCTTTTTTCCTTTAACAGGCAGTTATAGAGTCTGACCTCAGAAATAACAGAATATTGGATGATCTGGTGAAGACGTTTTACTTGGCCAGGTATGTTCACATAAATAATGTTCCTGCAAAAATACCTACAAACCCTTTTAACTATTATGTTCATTCCATGCGGCGTCTTCATTCTTTTATACATTCTAGTTAATTGGGAATATCCTGTGCATTCTCAATTTGAAGATAGTTCTGATTTTAGGATATAAAATTGGTGTTGAGTAGCTAGATTGTGCTCCCTTACCTGGTATAGGCAACAG